>PVHP010030607.1:0-22118 GCA_004024765.1 Zapus hudsonius | reverse complement strand
ACCACCAAACATGGGATTATCACCCTTGAGATTCCACAGTTGAGTCTGTGAGGTCAGATGCTGCATAGAACACATGTAGGAAACAATGTATGTTCGGTATGATCGAGTGATTAGCCAGTGAAGGCACACACCGACACGAGGACATGCTAAGAATGCCTTCCTTTGGCAGGTGATACTATCCTCATCAAATATGGAATCCGCTGTTCACCTTAGAGCATAGAATAATCTAGACTTCGGAGCCTCCTGATATTAAAAAAAATGTGTGACACACTTGTGTGATGGTTAATCTGAGGTGTCAACCTGATTGAGTTAAAGACCACCTAGTGTGTCTGTGAGGATTTCCCAGAAGGCTAGTGTGTGAGTCAGTGGATTGCTTGGGGTGGCACCAATGTCCTGAAGGAGGGGAGGGTCCACAGAACACCAAGCCAAAGAAAAAGATCAATTTTGGGCTAGAGAGATGGCTCAGCGGTTAAGGCACTTGCCTCCAGTGCCCAAGGCCCCTGGTTCAGTTCCCCAGGTCCCACATAAGCCAGACCCACAAGGTGGTGGCCCTGGATCTCTCTCTCTCTCTCTCTCTCTCTCTCTCTCTCTCTCTCTCTCTCTCTCTGTATCTCTCTATCACTCTGCTTGAAAATGAATAAAATATTTTTTAAAAAAAAGATCAATTTTTTAGATCTGGGACACTCTTTTCTGTCCTGACAACACCAGAACTTAATGTTTTCTGGCCTTGGCACCTCAGGAAGGCACCAGTGGTCCTGGGGCTCTCAGGCTTCCAGCCTGAGAGAGAGCAGCACCGCCAGCTTTGCTGGTTCTGAGGTCTTTGGCTCAGGATGAAGCCATAATCGTTCTAACCTCTCCAGACGAAGGATTCACACTGTCTGGAACTGCAGCAGCCAGCAGGAACTGGTGGGCTGCTTGTTCACAGCAAGGGGAAGAACGCACGGAGAGAAATGAGTGGAAAAGAAAGCTCAGCCCTGACTGGAATCCCCAGAATTAAGAGGCCCTGTTGAAGAAGCTGCAGCTTCTAATCCTGGTCTCACAGAGCGGTCCAGAGGCCTTCCTCCAAACACTTGGCCATCTGGTTAGGGACCTGTTTGTTTACTCAGGAAAACCCTGGTTGGCAAACTTCATAAGCTCAGCTGGGCAGGGCGCTGGGTACCACCCAATGATATATATTACTCTCCCAACTGTCCCCTGCCACGGCCATCTGTATTGACCAAATTAGCTACAAGTTGTCAAATCTCCCTTCATGTTGTGGAGACACTACCTCTATGTTTGTTTATAAATATGTGAAGCTGTTAACAGCACACTGGAAAAGGACCAAAAACAAAACACTCAATTGGTCCAAAAATATGTCAGCCTAACATCCACTTGGAGGAAAGTCCCTCAGCCTGGGTGGCACTGAGCAAGGAGTCTATCCAAGTCCCTGCCTCTAAATTCTGTTCACTTCAGTCCTGAGAACACGTCACACACGTATCTCTAGAAATCTGAAGACATCCATGCTGCACCTCCATGTGAAACAGACAAGGGAAGGAGCTGGAACAGGGGACAAATGACAGAGTCAATGAATAGCCCAGGAGAATTAGAAGCAAAATAATAAGATAATAATTCTACACTAACATCTTTTGTTTTGTTATTGCTTTTGTTCAATATGAGAGACATATCAATGAACTACAAATTCTAACTTGGTCAGAAATTATGTTTTCTTATTGTAGGTTTCCTTTAATTGAAAAAATATCAGGTGTTAAGTTCTCACTCTGTATCTCAAGGCAGACGCTCCCTGAACTTCCTATTTAGTTCAGACTGGCCTTGAACTCACACAATTCTCTTGCCTCAGCCTCTTAAGTGCTGGAATTCGAAGAATGAGCCACTACACCAGGATATTTACTTTTGTTGAGAAATTATGTCTTGAAGGTTATATGCTAACTACAGAGATAAATGATTATTATTTTTTTCATTTATATAGGTGAAGCAAGCATACCAGGTTTTGAGAGGGCATCTGTGTGCAATACACTGGCCCCATAGCTGAGAGCCAGAGTTATTTTTTGTCATTTCCATGGTTACGTGCTGTTCCAAGCCCAGTGGTCTCTAGACAAAGGGAAAGAAATCCCCTTTTTCTCCTTGATTGAAGGCCAACAAAAGGGAACCCAGGGGCCAGAGGGAAGGAGACTGGATCAGACATGTGCAGGGTTACATCCTGAAGCACCCACCTTAACCACCACCAGCAGCCACAAAATATCAACTGTGTGCTCCCACCAAGACCTGTTATCAACCCCTTGTCAAAAATCACCACCACAGTGACTCCAGGCCTCAATTCTGTTTGCATTTAACTTTTGGATAAGATTTGGATGGAAGATTGGGACCCACAGAAATGGCAAAATACCATTATCGCTACTAGCAGATAGTTCCAAATATAAATATAAATTAAAAGATCTCACACTTGATTTACATGACTAACTTCAATGAGTGACTCTTATTAAGTCAAATATGGTCCCTGCTTATTTGTGAATCAGTTTCCTGCAAGAAAGATGACTCGCTTGGCACATCCACACCCTCTCCCAGGCTCTCGTGTGAGAGCTGTGGTCAGGTGAGTAGCAGCCTTTTGCTAGGGAACAGAGCACAGCTAGTATGGTGCCCCATGTTTATAAGTGACAAGGAAAGAAAGACTCAGTAAACACAGATCTAAGGCAAACACGAGGTAGCTCAGCAAATACTCGGCTATAGTCTGGTCTGAATTTACAGAACCAGACGCCAGACACAGCCACAGTACAGTTTCTTGAATACATTGTGTTTTCTTATATTCGCTCCTGGGATCCTGGACAAGCTTTCTTCTCAGACATCAGACATCCTTGGTTTCTTTGTGGTTTCCGTGGTGGAACCACATTACTGCTTCCTGTTCCAGCAAGATCAGCAAATGAGTGGTCCAAGGGCATAGTTAGATGATGGGAGCTCTCCTCACTCAAAATTCCATCTCTACTCCAAAGGGGAGGCTTTGTTTTGAAAGCTGGCTGATATAGAAGAAATTCTAGAGAAATAGCATGAAAAGTTCCAAATAGCCAGACGTGGTGGAGCACGCCTTTAATCCTAGCCCTTGGGAAGGAGAGGCAGGAGGATCGCTGTGAGTCCGAGGCCACCCTGAGACTACATAGTGAATTCCAGGTCAGCTTGGGCTAGAGGGAGACCCTGCCTTGAAAAACTAGAGTCCCCCTGAAATGCCAACGTGATTAATGGCATAATCATATCATATGCTTACTGTCTAAGGAAACAAGAGAGACGTGTGAAAACCAGAGGTGAACAGAGGTTGGACCATGAATTTCTCCTGTCCGGCATTGCTAGCTAGTTTAAGACCACAGGTATTTCAGCCACACAGGGATGATTTTTCTCTTTAACACTTTAAACTTTATGAAGATTCCCACGTGCCCACTGAGGGCAATATGGATGCCAGAGATGAAGCCACTACTGGCAGGTATCTGATCACCTGACCTAGGAATGGTAATTGTTCACCTTTGGGTAGGGTTCCTTCCAGCACATTCTAAAAAGACAGCTGTCACACAGTGGAGGGCAAATTAGAAACATAATGCTTAGGCCCTGCTTTCTTTACTTGAGATTTTAGGATAAATGACTTCCTGAATTAGCCACAGCTTTGTACACAGACTGTTTCACGTTGGAAGCTCTCCTCATAAGAGCCTCTCTCTCTCTCTCTCTCTCTCTCTCTCTCTAAACCAGCAGCCGCTACTGGAAAACTGAAAACTGTGTCCACTTCTCTCTGGGCTTAAGTTACAGAACAGGCCATTCCGAAGGCTTCATTCAGCCCTTTCAACCTGTAGTTAGACAGGGATGCTTAGAATAAAATGTAAGTCATCACCAGAGAAAAAGTTAAACCGTTAGGGAAAAAAATGCAAGTAAATGTAGCCAGGCATGGTGGCGCACGCCTTTAATCCCAGCACTCGGGAGGCAGAGGTAGGAGGATCGCCCTGAGTTCAAGGCCATCCTGAGACTACATAGTGAATTCCAGGTCAGTCTGGGCTAAAGCGAGACCCTACCTTGAAAAACTAAAAAAAAGAAAAGAAAAAGAAGTAAATGTTTTGAGAAATAATGGTAGAAAACTGTTAAATTAACCTTGAAGCAGTAATTAGTATATAATAAGACTGAGACCTGGAGACCAAGAAAACGATGGTGTTGTCGTACACAACTAGTCTGCTTATACTATGCACCAAGTAAACATGTCCATTTTAGTCAAAGCTATGTGGAAATAAATTTCAGCCCAATTTTTAAAATATGATTTAAAAGTAAAATGTGTGAAAGATGCAGAAATGGCAAGGCCCAACTATGATTCTGGAAAATAAAATACCAAGTGAGAGAGAGAGAAAGAGAAAGAGAAGAGAGAAAGAGAGAGCCAACTCCTAAAATAAACTTAGTCCTGCTAGGATTAAGTGGCTACATCAATATTTAGGAACAAAAAGTGAGCTCAGAGAAGTCAGCTCTGAGGGATAAATTTAAACTCCAATTTGAACTTCCTGGTCCCACCACATCCCTTCTCGATCTACAGTGTGTGTGGAACCAGGAGGAGAAAAGAAAGCCCTTCTTTTGGCTCCTGACCCTCCCCAGCTCAATTTCCTGTTTCAACCCATCATCACCCCACTGTATCCAGGCTCTGTACCCAGGAGGATGGAGGAGCCAGATGCTGAGCAAACAGACTCCCATCCCTGGAGACTTACAACAATCCGCTTGGAAAACCAAGTTCTCAGATCCCAGGAGTCTGAACCAGGGTCTAACGAGCTACCAATCTTTCCAGCCAAGCCAGCATCGCTTACCACTCCTGTAAAAGCTCAGCAGATGGGCGCTGAGAGCACACCACATGAACACGGGTTTCTTTCGGGAAGAGATTTTGCCAACAGGTTTACCTAGTGTACCTTTCCTGACTGGGATAAACCATTTGGTTAGAAACAAGACCTTGCTTTCCAAGTTAGTTTGAAGGTACAGTGCTTGAGACTTCAGAAGTGATCTCCTACAATCTCGACCATGTGGCTTTGTGAAGTCCACAGAGAGCTGTGATTTCCACATGGGTATTCAAGCATAACAAGTGGTTACTAAGTGCCAGGCTCTGTGCTGCTTGCCAATCGACACAATGGTGAACAAGACACAGTGGCAGCCTCCATAGAGGACCGATCGATGAGCAGATAATCACACCCACAGTGACACGATGCTGGATGCCCTGAGGACACCTAAATCAAAGCAGGTGTCAGGGAAGGCTGGGTTCTGAGGATCAGTAGTTCTTAGCTGAGTCCAGACAGAAAGAAGTCTCTCAAGGCGGATGACTGGTCTGGACAGTTCTAAGTGCTGGATTTGGAGAGTGACTGACAGGTAGACCTGATGTCTGTCTTGGCACAACAGCCTTGGCAAGGCTGCTTTCCACAGGCTCCCAGGACACAACCCAAACTGGTGCTCTGGGCCATTTTGAAGACCAGATCATGGTGCAAGAGGCTTTTAAAACATCCATCACTACAAACCCCCTTCCTCCCTCCTCCTCCTCTTCCTCCTTTCCTTCCCTACCTTAGCATCTCATGGGTATGTCCAGTGGATCCATGGTAGGAAATTTCTTATGAACCAGAAAGGATCTAGTGGTGAGCTTGTTCCAAATGCAGATTCCAGGACCCCACACCAGGACACAGAGTCAGCATCCTATGTTCATGACAGACCAACTGCCCCACTAGTGATTCCGGTGTCTTGAGCTATCCTGGTCTAAACTAGTAACGTGGAGGCCAGTGGATGAGTAGCAAAGACCTCCCTGTGTGTGCCCTTCTGCAAGTCTCAGCTGGTCTCCATGAGCAGAGGAGAGGTTGAGGGGCCATCCTCCTGCCTTCCACATCCTCCGAAGACAGGAATGAGAAAGAACTTAAGGAGCACTGTGCAGCCCCAACCTCTGAGAAAATGGAAAATTCCATGAAATAATGTTCTGAAGAGGTCTCACTAAGCTAGGTTGTTTTATGAATTAAGTATAGGATGAAAGAACTCCATTTTGAAAATCTTCACATTCCTCCTAACTACCACACAGCTTATATTTAACTGCTATAAACGGGTAGCACCCTTATAACGACTGGCCTTTTATTTAGGGAAATTCACCAATTCTCCCATTCTGGAAGCAAAAGGAGATTTGAAAAGCACTATCCTAAACCCCACCTTGCAGAGACTCCCTTTGCATTAACTTTTCACTGGGGTGGGTGAGAGGCTTTGTCTCCAGTCTATAAATCTGTGATGGAAGACAGTGAGCTGGATGTTCCCTGGTGCATTTGTCGTTAGGAGGTTTCCCAGGCGGAAGCCACCAACCCCACATTATGAAATAGTCACCAGTTTTAGTTTTCCCTGACATGGCTTCTAAGTTTCTCTTTTTCCCACTGGCCACCAGACCATCCCTGCCTCTAGTGGGAAGAGAGAGCAGGCAGGAATGGACAGTCCCTCACTCAGTGGGGTGGGCACAGCCAGAGGTATCTGCTGCCTCTTCACATTGGGCTTCTGGGCCTTGCCGGGGGCCTTGCCCCTCTTTCCTAGGCACCTCTCCCCTCTCTTCTGCTAATGGGAAAAAGACCCATTCTGTAAGTCACAGCAGCTGGAAGACAGGCAGCGAGGCACAGGTGAGGCACAGGTGAGCTTCCAGATGTTGGGCCAGTGATAAAACCTGGTCTCCCTGACACCTCCCACCATGAACAGCAGCAGTTTGGCTCTAAGCTCCGCCTTGATTTTCTTTTTCTTTTCTTGAGAAGACTATGCTAGAATGTATCCTTCTATCAGTCCTGAATGTACATTCGCTAGCAAATCTCACTGCTCACTAAGCTCCTTTCAAAAAGGGCTTCAGGGGCTGGGGAGATGGCATGAGCTCAGATCACCAGCACCCATGGAAAAGCTGGGGATGGTGGTAGGGGGACCCCTGGGGCTTGCTGCCTAGCTAGTCTAGCTGAATTGGTGATCCCCAGATTTAGTGAGAGACCCTTTCTGAAAAAAATAAAACAAGAGAAAGAAGAAATTAAGATAATGAAAAGGGCCCAGAACTGCCTCCAGCTCCGTTAAGAAAGCAGAGACCTCCTCCCCACAATACGATTCCCCACAGAAATCCCTGGAAAGATGGCCTGCCTGAAAGATGGCCTGATTTTTAGATTTAATGACAAACGCACCCTCCTCTAGATTAGATGAGCTGTGTGTGTGGGGGGGGGGGTGAGCTTCAGCCCTGGGGCACTGTTCACATTCTTGATTCAGGGATCATGCTGGGCTGAAATAAATTGATTTAAATGAGCTAATGACAAATTCCCTCTCCCTCCTTGCAGCTGGCATTGCAGAGATGGCTCAGCTTAGCTGAATTACTTTCTTGCAAGTAAAACAGAAGACTAGGAATTTAACGTCCATCTCTCTCCAAGCCCAGGTGTCCTGAGGGTTCCGCACATCTGGGTCTCACTTTCCTCCTATGTGGATGTGGCCGATGAACCATCACTGGAACAATGAGGAACAGTGTAATCAATCGATGATATTTCTAACACAATAGGGGTGATGATAATCCACCATCTAGAGCAGGGCCTTCTAGGTGATTCCCTGGGCATCTCATAATTAGCCATTCAGGACAACTCAGTTTCCCTTCATCACTGCCTGGGGCCTTCAGGAAATCCACAGACACTTCCCTGCTCCTAAGAAGAGACGTTTGGAGTCTGAATGGAATATTGTCAGGTGAAATGAGGCCAACTTTTGAGTTGCGCAACATTCCTCTTCAAGATGTGCTGATTACGCAAACACTGGATAATCACACTGATTCGTGTATTGTACTCCCGCCAGAATGACAGTTAGCACAGGCACTTTACTAATGAAAACCAGCAAGCTTTTAAGACCACCATCCATCAAGGGAGAGAAAGAACTCATTCAGACATGACAGGTGCATGACAATAGAAACCGAGTTTTTTTTTCTTTTTTAAAGTATGTGGGCCTCTGCCAAAGATTAAAGCTGGTTTGTGTCTAATCATTCTCTTGCTTTGTGTTCCTCTGAGGTTTAGTATTTTCTTTCAGCAAAGAAACACAAAGGTTGATGCAAGAGATCCCAAATTCCCAAGAGGATCTTTCTATAATTTCATACTGGGTTGGTAAACATTTCCCACTGGGGTTTCTAGCACTTTCTTTAGAGGACAATGTCACCCCCTGCAACAGACCAGGGGGCAAGTGTGCTCAGAGGAAATTATTTAAAAAAAAACTAATAAAAGGAACTGAGACGAGAGCTTGTGCCTGACAGTGTCCCCCGCAGCTGTACAGAGTGACTTTCACCAAAACAGAGCTTGATTCACAGGCGCCACCAGAAACAGGCTCAGAACCGTATACAAGCAGCCACGGTCTCCTGCAGCTCCTATGACCACGGGGAAAGAGGGACTTGTGTTTTACTCAGAAGAAGGGATGTATTCTGGAACCTCCCCCACCCAGCAGCTCCTCCCACGTGTCTAGTGAGAGCCCAGGCCACCTCAGACCATGGCTTGACTATATTCTCCCAGTACCCTGACACCCAAGCCTACCATTGAGTGTCTGAAGGTCTTTATCCAGCAGCCTCAGCTGCAAGAAATTTAGCTTAATATCTGGTTACAAGACAACATCATCATCATCATCAACGAAACTGAGACGGTGGAGCTTGGAGCAGGCCAAATAGCACGTGAAGTTCAAGGACTTTAAGCCAAGGAGACCCCCCTCCACGTTCATCACTGAGGAACAAGTCTTGCTCTCTCTTCTGTTTCTTTAGTTATGAGCTACTGGGCTTTCTGATCTACAGCAAACTCAAGAAAACAAAACAGAAGGGAAGTGGCCTGAATTGAATATTTCTTTTTCTGGTTTCGTTGTTGTATTCGTGCATGCATGTATGTGTATCTGTGTGCACGTGGGTGAGTGTGCATGTATGTATGTACATGTGTATGGAGGTCAGAGGACAATGCTGGGTGTCTTTATCACTCACCCACCTTCTATTTTGAGACAGTGCTTCTCACTGATTCAGCCAGACAGCTAGCCACATGGCTCAGAGATCCTCCTCTCCATCGCTGGGAGCGCAGGCATGTATGGCCTTTGTTATTCAATTATTAGGGACGATTTCACATTTTCCTTTTTCTGGGAATCCTGATCAAATCTTATCACTTATTGATGGTAAATAGATTTTTCTGTAGTTAGTCAATACTTATGTCTTTTTATTGCAACTGTAGACACACTTAAGAACATAACACAAAGAATTATTTATTGGAATTCCAGTCTCAAGGTAATCAAATGTTTCATTATGGATTTCATTTTATAAAAACCAGAAAACCTTATTTCTGGTGGATGAACAATGAGAGTGCACTTTGAATAATTAAGTCTTGTCCTCAAGTGACTTACAAACTATGTCACAACCCTCCTCCCATAGCTAGGGTGGCAGTGCACCCCTAAATCCTAGTGCTCAGGAGGCTGAAGCAGAACTCCCATGAGTTCAAGGCCAGGTACACACATACTTTTTTTTTTTCATTCAAACTTAAACTAGGGGATTTCTCTTGTTTTAACTGAAAGCATTTCCTCTGGGGAGGGAGGAGGGAGGGAAGGACACGACTATTTCATTTATTCCTAAGTCTCCGTAAGTCATCTCTGAAAGCAAGACTTGCACACTGATACTTTGAAAAGTAATCAAGATCTTTCTTCCCATATAACTATTCTCAGCAAGCTTTACTATCTTAGCCTAAACACACCTAGATATGGTTTCTCGGCCTCTTTCCTAACAGTCAAGGCTCAGGGCACCCTGTGTTCCACACATGAATGGAGTTTGCAGACAGACCACTCCTCAGGCCCCTCACAGGGACGATCCTATCTGCACAGCAGGCTCCGCATTCCACCCTGCACAGGGTCCTTTAATCACTCCCTGCACTTGGCTTTGAAAGGGATCCATCCAATAAGAGGCCCAAGGGGAGGTGGTCACTGGGTGGACGCAGGAAGCTACTACTTGTCCCTCCGGGCAGCTGAGCTGGGCACAGAGCCAAGACGAAGAGGGCCACCAGGCTGTCAGTAGGTGGGGATCCACGGTCAGCAGTTGAGGATTTAGGGATGGGGGCTGAGTTCCAGAAATAAAATAAAAACCACCCAGAGCAGTGCTCTGGGAAAAGCAGCAGGTAGGTGTCTGTCACTCTGGGTTCTTGGTCCAGAGGCACAAGATGCAGGACGTAGGAATCGAATGGCCTCGATATTGCCTCCCGTTAATGTGGAATCGAGTGGAAGCAACTGGATGGGGTGTTTTCTTTGTTACCAAGCCTCTTAGTAACATGATATCCAAGGCCTTAGGCTTCTCTTTCTTTTCTCGCTTTTTTCTTTTAACCATAATCTTCTTACAACCAAACATAAAAATAGTCGCAGAACCTCTCCATATAAGGCATTTCTAGACAGACCTATTCTGAGCAGCATTTTGTGCTCAGTGGAGAAGGATGTTCTGGGGTATAGTCAGTCGTTCTGGGTGTGACAGAGGCAAGGGTGGGAAGGGATTACAGAGAGGCAAAATGGTCTAGGGACAGGAGTGAAGATTAGGGTTCAAGGGATTGCACCCCATGGTCCCCATAGACTCATGGATTTAAATCCCCAGTTGGTGGGGCTGTGTGGGCAGATTGTGGAACTTCCAGGAGGCAGAGCCTTGCTGGGGGGGACAAGTGTCACTGTGAGCAGGGCCTTGAGGATGACCTAACCCCACTTGCTCTGTCTCTACTTCCTCCCTTATGATGTGAAACAGAGTTCCTGCTCCTGCCACCATTTTCCCACCATGACAAACTGTCCCCTCTGGAACCGTAAGCCAAAATAACCTTTTTCCTTCCCACAGTTGCTTCGGGTTGAGTATTTTGCCCCAGCAATGAGAAAATAACTGATCCACACCCCTATGGTGGCCTGTGGAAGCCACGGACAAAAACCCAAAAAAGGTGTTCAAAATCTTTCAAACATGGGAGACTTGTGGACACCTGCCATCACTGAGTGGGTCCCCCTGGGAGCAGCTGTGCAGGACGTGGACAGTACAGGCCTGCGTGCCATTCCAGCTGTCTGGAGCCATTTTACTTACTGGTAACTCTTTTGATCACAGTGACTCAAACACTCACACTGGAACGGACTTGAAAAAGAAAAACTCAAAGTGGATACTGGAAGCAAGATTCACATCCGCTTAGATAATGACCTATTTTTCCCATGTTGTCTATAGTTAATGGTGACTTCCTTCATCTGCATAGATGTAACACAGTTGCTTCCATAAACACAGGTTTATCTCTTTTCAGAAACCCCAACATTATTCTCATCTGAAATTAACGGATAGGGCTTTTCCTTTCTTCTTGGTGCTGGGGATGGAACCCAGGGCCTCATGCACGCCAGACCAGCACTCTACCACTGAGCTAGCTTATACCCTAACATCTTACAGCTCTGTTAACATGGTCCTTATTTTAATATTTGTTTTTGTTACAATGAGCTTAACAGAGAAGGAATCCATTTTTATTTTTTGTTTCTTTGCAAAGAAATTTGCAAGTGCTATTTAAAAGCTATCAGAATATGTGATCTCTGTTTTCCTTCCCTCCATTCCGGGCCCCTTTTCCCAAAAGCTCTGTGCCAATGTCTTTTAAAATAAGAATTCCAATACTTTAGAGTGGCATGAAATCAAATTGGCAGGCCAAAACCATTATTTTTAATAAGCTAGAATAAAATAAACTGCAAAATGTTACAATGCATTGCAGACAGGGATATTGTTTTTGTTAAACTTTTGTTTCAATGGTATGTGTGAGCGTGGTTCACCATATATTTTCTACACAGTGGTAAAGGTAAAAAGAAGTTCACAAAATATTCCTACACATCTGAATATGTTTGTCTTAAGGTTGAAAAATAATAAAATCGCCTGGCCAGGTGTGGTGGTGGCACATGCCTTTGATCCCAGCAGAGGCAGAGGAAGGAGGATCACTGTGAGTTTGAGGCCAGCCTGAGACTACATAGTTAATTCCAAGTCAGCCTAGGCTAGAGTGAGACCCTACCTTAAAAAACTAAAATAAAAGATAAAAATAAATGCCCCAACAGAGCTCTTCTTTGGATCAACTATAAAGACTAAAGTCTTGATTATAAAACCATCTCTACCATTAATGGGATGCAAATTAGTCTGATCTTTATATCATTATATGACTGCTTTCACGGCACGATCCCCAAGAGAGAATTAAAACCGCTTTGCTTCCCCCTCAACTATCAGTCCTCCTTCCCGAGGACTGATATCATGGTAGACTCTCAGGCACACTGCACTCAAGGGTGCAATCCAGGAGGGTCTGTCTGCCTCCACCGTGCTGGCCAGACACCCTCAGCATCACACCCCACCTTGCAGGGATAGAAACGATCAGAAAGCCAAATTCCAAATAATAAACAACATTCAACAACGGAAGAATCTGAGAGTTCAGAAAGTTTGGTTATGTGCCCAAAGTTGAGGACAAAATGTAACTGAGCATGAACCAGACACGTAACAGAGCAGGAACGCAGGCTTCCTAGTGCTATGCCAGGCACCACACTCTGTGATGCACACTGAGATGGAAGAGACACCCACTAACCCCGGGGTCACCAGACGAGGGATCTTCCAGGAGTCCATGTCTTCCCTCCCTCCAGGGCTGTTTTATGTATCCACTCTAACCCTGACTCAGACTGACATGGTGGCTGTTCAGTCCATGTTGTTATTCACTACATACTAGTTTGAGGTTTCTGAGGTTAGTATCCAGAAGAGCCTTTCAACCTCGGACTCACAGGAGCTCTTTTCCCAGACAGAGAACTCACTGCTGAACTTCATTTCCCTGAGAAATGGAGACTCCTGGCTCAAATGTCCGGCTGATCATTTTTTTGCAAAAACCTATTTTTTTTTGGCTGACTAGTGAGACCCTACCTTGAAAAAAAAACAGCATGTGTCTAATGCACAAAATGTACAAAGCACAGAAAAAGATGAGGATGAAAATTAAAATAACATCTCAGTTATCTATTAATTTAATAGCTCAGTTAACTATTATCATCCATATTACAATTTGGATGTGTTCTGCTGAGGAAAATAAAATATTTCTTTTGACATTAAATTGTGATGAAACTGAAAAACACTTTCATGAATCTTGTATTTTTCATTCAATATTACACATCAGTGAAGACTTCATTATTATATGACTTATAATGTAGGCTGAATATCACACCCTACTGATTAATCATCATTAATGACACCATTTATTGTTTTGAGAATTTCAGGACTTTTTTCCTAGGTTTTCACATCTCAAATGGGGCAGTAAATAAATTTTACATAGTTTTTGTGTCTATCTCTGCTTATGTTCATACAATTAATTCCTAGTATGGAATTACTGAGTCAAAGTTACATGCACTTTTAAGATGATGTATATTGATATTCTCCATTCCCTTTTGTGCTTTAGAAATATTTCTGTATTTATTGGAGGTGGGGGATGGGCACACCAGGACCTCCTGCCACTGCAAACAATCTCCAGATACAGGCTGCACTTTGTGCACCTGGCCAATGTGGGTATTGGGGAACTGAACTTGGGCCAGCAGGCTTTGCAAGCAAATGCCTTTAATGGCTGAGCATCTCCCCAGCTTACACTCCAGAAAGGCTATTTATACCCAAACAGCAGAATACAAAGGCGTCTATTTCATCCTCTCTGCCAATAATGATCAATGATATAAAGCCTTATGCTTTATAGGTAAACATTTCTATCTTCTTGTATTCAGCCACATTCCTTAATCTTTAGAGGTTTTATAGGCTTACCTTCTGTATGTGTTTATCTACCAATCTCCTGGGTATGTCTAAAACGAATGTTTATTATCCTATACCTATTTTTTTCTCCTGAAAAGTCAAAGTTTTATTTAGTTATTTTCAAGAGCTCTTTATATAATAAGAATAATATTGAATTTGTCACTGCTAAATTTGGGACAAATGGTTTGGAAATCACTGTTAATTGTATGACAATTTTAAAGAAATAAGATGTTTTAGTTTTCGCATTGTTCCCAGCATAGTACTAAGTCATGCCATCTGCTGGTAAAGTTGTTAACTACTCACGCTTCCGAGGTAGGACGCATATTAGCACTTTTTCTATGTCAATTACTTTAAATGTTTGAAACAAAGAATGAACACTTGATTTGAGATATTGATGACATTTCATTCATGAGGATCCTGTGAGTACACATCTTGGATCACATTTAAAGTTATCTCTCCACCTATGCGGGAGGGGGAGGCTTTGACATAGCAGTTCTGAATTGTAGCAAAGCCACTTCCAGAGCCAATTTTGGACACAGGCATGTGTGACCTGTTTATTGAATCACAGTAACCGGACATACAAATTTAATAATGAGACCAATGGAGAAAGATCTCCTCACTGTTTTCACAGAGGCCTCTCCAAACCAGAGCTTGTATCACACAGTCCATTTCAAACCAATACCTGCTAGATTTGGGCAGGTAAGCTAGGGGTAGCTGCTGCTATTTAATTTTGGATAAAGACTGATCGCCAGTGAAATACTGTACGATTCCACGTAATTGTACTGGAAAAAGTGAATTTCTGGTTCTCACAAAGCAATCTTATTGAGCATGTTGGCTGCTTATATAAACCTTGGGGAGAATCTAGGAAAGATAATATAGTCAAAGGTACCATGGAATCAGAAAGGTCAACTAGCTACAGACCAGGGCCAATGGGTTGTTGATTTCACTTATACATGGAGGTCCATAAGCAGACACCAGACCCACGTCAAGCAGAGATAAAAATAACGTCACCACCTTATTTATAAGAAGCCGCTGTGAAGATGCTGACTACCCTGGCTTGCTGGCTCACACCTTTAGTCCCAGCACTTGGGAAGCTGAAGTAGGAGGATCACTATGAGTTCAATGCTAAACCAGGGCTACAGAATGAGTTCCAGGTCAACCTGGGCTAGACTAAGCACCTGCCAGAAAGAAAAAAAGGAAGGGTGGGCTGGGGTAATGGCTCAGCGGTTAAGGTGGTTGCCTGCAAAGCAGAAGGACCCAAGTTCAATTCCCCAGTGCCTACACCAAGGCAGACCTAGAAGGTAGTGCATGTGTCTGGAGTTCATTTGCAGTGGCTGTGTGTAGGGTGGTCTGCCTCTCTCTACACGGGACTAGTATTTTCTGTGCTGAGAATTATGATTACTTAGCTCCTGAGACAAAAGCAAATCAACACAGTAAGCTATACACCCAGCCCTAAGTAACAGTGAAGGAGCGGTCTTTATCCCATAGACAGAAGATGCACGAATCTGAACTCTCTCTACAACTTAAAATGACCATATTTTAAAACACTCCAAACTAAGTGCATCAACTTTTAATAATAACTCTGGGAATTTGAGGGTGTAGCTTGCAGATGCAGTACTTGTCTATCGTGGGCAAAGCCCTGGGCTCCAGCCCCAGCCCAGCCAAAATAAATAAACAAATAAATAAAAGAATTGATAAATCAATATTATTCTTAGGGAAGAGCAAACCAAGCAAGATTTTTTCCCCTGTTGGCTTGTTCTCAATGATAAAATTTATAAATTTATAATTTGTTTTTTAAGTGGGGGGGAGGACCTATAATCCAAGAACTCTGGAGGCAAGGCTGATGGATGCAAAGTTTGAGATCAGGCTGAACAACACAGTGAAACCTTGTCTCACAAAAAGAAAAGCAAAAAGTTGAGGAGCTAGCTCAGGCTGTAAAAATACTTGCCTTGCAAGCATGAGGACCTGCGTTCAATTCTCTAATTAGGGATGCTCACACAGACAACTCTTAATTAAACTCAGTGGTTGCACACGCGCGCACACACACACATACACACGAAAAATACATCAAAGTAGCAAAGGGACTGGTTGGGAAGAAAAGGGGGAAAAGTGGATGACAGATAGGGAACAAGAGAAGGTAACGAGAGGGCGTTCTATTCAAAATATATTACACATGTGTATAAAGTTGTCAATAAAAATGGATTAATTTTTTAAAACCAGTCATGGTGGCCTGTAGCTGCAATCCCAGAACTGGGTAGACAAAGACAAGTGGACCCCTGGGATTCACTGGCCAGTCATTCTAGACTACTTGGTGATTTTCTGGTCCATGACAGACTGTCTCAAAAAGGTGAATGATGCCTGAGGAGCGACACCCCAAGGTTGTCCTCTGGCCTCCACACATCTACTCACACATATGAACACACACACACAGAGAAGAAGTGAGGATGCGACACCCATGGACACAGTCTATTGGAAGGCAAAAGGGTCAGTGACTCAGAAAATGGAATAAAACCTCAGGTCAAACATGACTGGGGCAGGAGTCAAGTGATCGCGAATGTCTCTACCTTTCTACCATCTAGGCTAGAAGTGCTGAGGGGAGAAGGGACAGAACGAACATTATCCCAGAGAACCAGCCCACAGGTAAGCCTTACATGAAGGTCACACTGAGAGCCTGAAGGGTCCACAAGTGTGCACTGACTGACAAGACGACCCAACTGTCCCTTCAGCCACCGGAAGAGGAGGAAGTGCCATCTCCAGACAGCAACTTCCACCCTCAAGAGCAAGTGCTGTCTTCCTGTTTGCAATGGCCTTCCTGTGGATCATGTAGTGAACAGTACAAGAGCCGCACCATAGTCCAGATGACCCGCGGAGTGCCAGGGCTAGCAGTGGAGGAAGGGAGATCAATAGCTCATCACTTTAGGAGAAAGCTCTGGAGAAACTGGGGAGAGGCCCCACATCTGTAGGCAGGACTGGTGCAGGTCCTGGCTCTGTATGAAACAGGGGGCTTAACACGTGGTGATGCCTTCTCCTCTTGCTCACTCCACACGATGGCAACCAGTGATCAAAGCCAGTGTTTGTAGAGCCCTCGAGCAGAGCCTGGCACATCCAGGGGTCCTTCCCACCAAATGACCAACCTCAACTTACACAACGGCCCTGAACAATTTTCCATTATACCCATGTGCTTCAGAATGTTATTCCTAAAATATCCCCCTCACAGACAAGCTGAGCTAAGAGCTACACTCAAAAGTCTGGTGAGGAGAGAGGCAAGCTCACCAGCCACCTTGCCAGGGAAAACAGGAACGAGAATGGAAAGGTCTGAACAACAGGGATAAAGATTATCACCCAGCAAACCAGCCTGGCTTCATCTTTCCTCAATGACCCAAAGAAACCAAATGCCTTGATCTGAAGTCAGGAGTCCAAACATGGAGACCTGAGTGACCCGTGGGGTTTCCAAGACAAGTCTCTGGGGACTTTTGATTAAGGCTCATTGAAATTGGTTTTCCTTCTCTTAACTTGAATATATATATATATATATATATATATATATATATATATATATATATATATATACAATAACCCCATCCCACTGCCAAGGAACTCCAGATGCATGTGCCATTCTCTTCATCTGGCTTCATGTGGGTACTGGAGAGTCGAACCTGGGTTTGCAGGCAAGTGCCTTAACCGCTGAGCCATCTCTGCCACCACCTTTTTTCTTCTGGTGCCTTGGGAAAAACAATTTTAAGAACTAGGATTCCAAAGGCCTTCTAATGTAGGCATCTCCTAAATCCCTTCGAGAGAGAGAGGGATCAGACACAATAAGAGTTCCCTCACCTGATTCTGCAAAGCCCCTAAAAATGGGGAAGAAAATAAAGAAAAAGGAAGGTTCACCTTTTACAGAAGTAAACAACTTCTGAGATACCAGACACGACCCATGAGACGGATGCCAGGCTAAGCCACTTACAGATGAGCACACAAGTGTCTCTGATCAGCTCGGAGCTCACACGGCTAAGCATCAGCTAGGGCGAGCGAGTCTTTGAACTCTCTCTTCCAACCAGTTATTAGATTGCATCAAATGAAGAAACAAGTCCCTCTGCGCACACTGGGCAAAGATGATCTTCTTGCATTTCTTTTTGTAGGTGGAGTTGGACATGATTGATGATAGATAGACTCCATCCTGGGCCCAGAGCATCTGTGAGCCCTGATGTATTTTTTTTCATATGGGAAGGAAGTGAAGAGCTTTGCCCTGAGATGTAACAAATGAAACTTGAAGACATCCTCGATCAATGCCATCATGAAAAAGGGAACCATCTCAGAGACCCTCTGGGACCAGCTGCCCGCGACCCTGGCTCCCCAGCAGCGACCCTCTGAATCTTTCTGCAGCAGGGCCCAGGCTATTGTGGGCTTGGAGAAGAATGAAATTCAGCCTTTGTAAGACAAGGAGGCGATTTCCCAGGCATGCTTTCATTAATTGATAGAGTGGGGCTACAGTGCACGGCTCTATTCATGCAACCCACGCTTGTCTGCTTTTGTTTGCAAGTTCTGTTTGCTTTTTTTTTTTCCTTTTGAAAAATCTCTCCTATGAAGTAAGACAACAGTCACTGCTAACAAACTGAATTAAAACTCAATTCTTCTTACTGGAAATGAAAACGCCAGGAGGATTTCTTTCCTCTGGCTAATCCTCCATTTGACATTCGATGACATCATACCACAGGATGGGGGAGGCAATGCAGTCTGCAGTAATTACAGGGCTTAACAGCAACGTAGGGAGGTGCTGTGAGGTGATCTGAGCTCTTCTCACAGCGCCTTCCTGGGGAACACAATGAGACACACCAATGCAGTTGGGGGGCTTCCCTGGAATTTCTGATGTAAACAGATCTCCAAGAGACCATTTAAGTAAAACTGCATTTTTTGCCTCATTGAGCCAAATCAAGCTCCAGTATCACAAAAGACAACATGCCTACAAATTCACAAATATGTTAAAAAGAAATAACTTTTTTTTTAAACTTTGGCATACTACTGGTTTGTAGTATAAAATATCCACATGTGACTTGGGATAAATATTCTGTGATTCCAGTGAAAGCAATAAACCTTACCAGAAGATTTTCTTTTTTGCCTAATTGACATTGGTAATTCCTTCTTAAAAATATGCTTTTTGAAGTTCATCAAAGATGCAAAAATAGCAGTTAAGTCTCTCCGTAAGTATGACTCCTTTGCACAAATGAAGATTCTCTCACCTAACAATGACCATGAACCTGGCAAGACTAAATAAAGCAGACTGGGGGGCTAACATGACAGGCCAGAAGCATCTAGTATCTCATGTCCTTGTCCAAATTCACAAACTTTTAAAGCAATTCGTAAGGTTTTCCAAGGTGAACTCAGAGTTCACGCTGGAAGTCACAGGGAACAAAAAGCCAGGGAAATGTGAAAGGCCCTGATTAGACAAAGAATGGGAAAATTTGGCCCCAGGAAACTTACTGCTACAAAGAAACCATAGACCCAAACCAACACAGTTGAGGAATACTATGGATTATTTTATAGAGCAGCCCATAAAACAGCTGATTTGAACGCTAAATTAGCTTTCCTAGCTTTGGTATCGTCTCTTAGGCATTTCTTTAAATGAGGTTCATTAAAATAGTTTTCTTTCTTAAGAATTTCTGTCTGAGCCCCGCGTGGTGGTGCACGCCTTTAATCCCAGCACTCAGGAGGCAGAGGTAGGAGGATTGCTGTGAGTTCAAGGCCACCCTGAGACTACAGAGTGAATTCCAGGTCAGCCTGGGCTAGAGGGAGACCCTACCTTGAAAAATCAAAAAAAAAAAAAAAAAGAATTTCTGAAGATCTGGAAAATAGAAGACAGCACACTTGGTAAAGGTGTGGATTAAGAATGCTATCCCAGAGCTGAGTGAGAAAGCCTTTAATCCCAGCATTTGGGAGGCAAAATCCTTACAAGTTCAAGGCCAGCTTGATCTACCTAGTGAGTTTCAGAACAGCCAGGGTTACATGGTGAGACCGTCTCCAAAATAAATTTTTTAAAATTGAATTTTAAAATGCTATGCTGGTTACCATGGAACCAACCTTACTAGAGGAATTTTTTAAAATAAAAGACATGTGTGGTCTCTCCTGAATGGATGACTTTTGAAATCTAACAAAAATGGCTAAAAAAAAGGGCACTACATTTTACAATTGTGATAAATCCCGCCCATGGATAGTGTATCATATAATCACTACTTCATGTCAGACTGAATTAAAGAAGGCCAGAAGGTTGCATGGTAGTCCAAATTTATTAAATGTTTCTTTTGAATTTTTTTCATAGGCTTTTTAATTTTTAAAATTTTTTCTTTATTAAGCAGAGAGATACAGAGAGGGGGAGGGAGGGAGGGAGGGAGAGGGAGAGGGAGAGGGAGAGGGGGAGAGAGAGAGAGAGAGAGAGAGAGAGAGCAAGCATACCAGGGCCACCACCTTGTGGGTCTGACTTATGTGGATACCAGGGAATTGAACTTGGAGCCTTAGGCACTGGAGGCAAGTGCCTTAAACACTGAGCCATCTCTCCAGCCCTCTTTTGAATTTTTAAGTATTATTTATTTGTGGTGTACATGTGCCACAGGGCATGTCTGGCTGCACCTCCCATCACTGCAAGTATGCTGGGATCTCAGAAGCAAGCACTGAGGGTTTATATGGATACTGGGGAATTGAACCCGGGGCCAGCAGCCTCTGCAAATAAGCACCTTGAACTGCTGAACCTTCTTCCTAACCCCAAATTCATGATTTCTGAAAAAAATCTGTGGAAATACACAAAACCAAAAACAGTAACAAACTTGACCATGGTGATTTAAAGTACAATAATGACCAAGGTGTGTGTGCGTGTGGGGTGGCTGGGGGAGAGGAACCACAGAAAAAAATGCATCAAGGGTAATTGAAATAGACGTTTTAACACATTTCACCTCTGGAAAAAAGGTGAGCATATCAATAACAGGCAACATTCACAGAGCATGTCATAGACTTACACCCCATTTCCATCCCTCACGGGGCTACAGCCACTGACACTCAGGACTCCTCAGCAGGGTAGGGTCATTAGTGAGGAGGCAGAGGCACTGGGACCCAGAGCATGAGGTAGAACTTGTATTTGAACCTGAGGACTCCAGCTCTCAACCCCTCACCCTTACCATTCTGCTGGACTCAAGCCTAGAAAGGTCTGAATTTACTCTAGGATCTGTGCATAATTCTAGGGTGCAAGGTGCCTCTTTCTCCAGGCTCACCTCTAGCTCACAGCCTTTCAACCAGCAGAGCTGCTCCCAGAGGTCATTGTCAGCACAACCTAAGCGCAGTGGGCGTCTCAGGGCAGACACCTAGCCATGGGGGAGTCAGGAGAAGGCATGCACTTCTGCATGCCCTTACGTGTCTGTATCTCGTCTGTATACAGAACTGCGGGTTCCATCTTATTCTCCCCACAGGCAGAAAGAAGCCTCGACAGCTGAGACAGTATCTCTTCCCAGATGAAGGCCCATTGGGGCCATGGACTTGGTGGGGGGCATGCACTTGGATCAGACATCCGGGTTCTAGGCAGAAGAGGGTCAAAATGCCTACAGCACTCAACGGGGCCAGTGAAACTCCCTGAGGAAGTCCAAGGGCTGCGTCAGTGGCAGATATTGAACCTAAGGGACATCTTCATGTCCAAGGGGAAAACAAGCAAAACTCAAAATGGGACCTGGTAGAAAAAAAAATAAATCACATCTCAAAAATGGCTTCCTGGAGGCTGGGCATGGTGGTGCATGTCTTTGATCCCAGCACTTGGGAGGCAGAGGTAGGAGTTCAAGGCCATCCTGTGACCCCTGGACTACATAGTGAATTCCAGGAGGGCCTAGGCTAGAGCAAGACCCTACCTCAAAAAACAAACAAACAAAAACACACAAAAAATGGCGTCCTGGAGGAAACAGAAGTGTAGAAAATGATATGTGATATCCACAAAAAAATGGCAAACATTGTCTTTGAAATGATAGAGTTATCAAAAATAGGGTAGGCTGAGATTCAGACAGAGGCTGGGGAGATAGCTCAGTGGTGATGCTCTTTCTATGCAAGCGTGAGGACCTGAGTTCTGCCCCCAGCTTGCAGGTAAATGCTGAGCACAGTGGTACATGCCTGTAATCCCTGCGCCCAGGAGAGGGACAAGGCAGACCCCAGGGCCATGCTAGTAGCTTATTGGCTGAATCAGTGAGCTCTGTGTTCAGTGAGAGACCCTGTCTCAATAAATAATGTGGAGAGACATCCATTATCAACCCCTGGCTTCCACAGACAGGTACACACACATGCACATGTACCCACACACGTGCCCGGCACACATAAACATGTATACACA
>PVHP010030606.1:7500-21576 GCA_004024765.1 Zapus hudsonius | reverse complement strand
GTGTGTGTGTGAGAGAGAGAGAGAGAGAGAGAGAGAGAGAGAGAGAGAGAGAGAGAGAGAGAGAGAGAGAGAGCGGACAGCCCCAAAGTGCCTTTTACACTGTCTCCTTGAGTCCCCTAGTAAATGGAACCTCATTTGCCCATAATGGTAATATGCGACATCATTTTAGCTTCCCTCTCTTCCTTGTATCCAACTTCCCAACCAGTATTTCTTGAAGCAGTTTCTCCCTTTGCACACCAAATCTATGCTCAGAGTCCTGTCTTGGGGTCTACTGCTGGAAGAATCCAAACTAAGACGAGAAGTCTCACAGTAAAGGTTAAGATTTAATTATTTTTTTGAGAAGTATACCTGCTTTGAATACGAGCATAGTAATATACTTTCTATACTATTATAAGCAAGAGAAAAACAACAAATCCCCCTGTGAAAAGCACTTTGGACCTGGATCACATGGGTTCTACTAACCTGTGAGAGATTAATAGGGGTTATGAGATTCTATGGTCAAATTGATTTGGGTCAAACAAACTTAGGCAAGTTTGTTCACTCTACTCCTCCTATAGCAAATGAATAGGCTTTATAAATTTCCAGCGGTATGTGCTACAGTCTTCCCAAATTCAATTGATCGTGTCTGTCTGTGTGTGTGTATCCTTTCTATCCCTTATTGGTTCTGATCTATGCTTAAGAGGAAATGCTATAAAACAACTCCTTTAGTATTCAAAAGCAACTATGTGATTCTCTCCAAAACTCGCCTTTTCTTGGTGAAATACTAATTCATTTGTCCAGATTTGTAAATTATCATTTACACGTGACACACTGTGTTAAGAGCAGAGGATACAGCAACAAACAAGAAAGAAGCAATCTTAGGGCTGGAGAGATGGCTTAGTGGTTAAGGCACTTGCCTGCAAAGCCTAACGACTAGGGTTTGATTCCCCAGTACCCACGTTAAGCCAGATGCACAAAGTGGTACATGCATCTGGAGTTCATTTGCAGTGGCTAGAGGCCCTGGTGCACCCATTCTCTCGCTCTTTCTCTCTCCTTGCAAATGAATAAAAATAAAAAAGAAAGAATCCTTGTCAACACAGCCTCATTGTCTAAGAAGGAAAATAGAATGAATAAAAATTATTTTGACTTCTGAAACTGGAAAGATGATACAACAGCACCTCTCCCTATTGCTAACTACTGATTAAAAACAAAAACCAAAGTTCTATAATTCCAGCACTGAGGAGGCAGAGACAAGAAGATCTCTGGGGCCTATTGGTGAGTTTGAGGCCAGTGAAAGACCCTGTCTCAAAAAGTGTGGAGAGCATTCCTGAAGATAACAAGCAAGGTTGTCCTTTGGCCTCCACATGCAATGCAATATGCACATGCTCAAACACATATGAACATGTATACACACCTGCATGACAAACATACATACACCTACAAACAAAGAAGATGTGGAGTTTTTGTTTCAGCCCCTTGAATCTGACCATAGAGAAGAGTGGAGTGAGCCTGCTATTTCCTCTCTTGCTGATCCTAGAAATCCTGCAGCCCATTGCATTGTTCATGAGCCCAAGCAGGCCTGCTTCTGGAATGGAGAAGCTTAGCCCAAACATCTCTGTTGTCCCAGCCTATTGACAGCCAACCCCCAGACAGGTAAGCAAGGCCCTCCAATGTCAGTTGACCAGACATGCACAGGTGATCAGGGATGTGAGAACTAACTGAACAGCAAGCCAGCAGATACTTGTTCTTTTAAGCAATTAAGTTTTGGTGTGGTTTATAATGCAGGGAAGCTAGCTCAGTATATCCTTTGTTTAACAGCAGGTTTCATATTTGCTGTTCTATATATATATATATATATATATATATATATATATATATATATATATATATATATATATATATATATACACATTAACAAATCCTGCCTCAACTTTATTTGTAGAAAGAGCACAGGACACCAGCCATCTCTAAATACCCAGGAGAATCATACCAGTCCATCTGTCTTCATATCGGTGGACACAGCCTTTAAAATGGGCCCTTCATGGGGGCCTGGGCACCATTGGGAGCCTGAGCTGGAGCTGGAGTTGGAGTCTCAGCCTGGCAGTCTGTGATTCTTAGCATAGGTAGGTACACATTTCCCAAGCTTGTGGTGGGTGATGCAAGCAAGCCAGCTGAGGTTGTGGTGAGGACTCATTGGGGTCTTGAGCTTAACCTGCTGAGACTTTCCAAGGGCCTAGATAGCCTTGACTGAGCACCTTCTTATGCTTCTTGGTGAAATGCATGTTCCTCAAGAATTTAAGGGATTCATATTGCTGTGATCCAGGATTCTTGATGCCATTTCTGGGCCATTTTGGGGGCTGGTTGTGCATGGTATGGGTCTTGGACTTGGCCATGTCTGCACGATAACCCATGGCACCTGGAGTGCTGAGGACTGGAAGGAGAAGACAATATTAACAATATTTTTAGTTCAGTGTTAGAAAATAAAAACCACCA
The DNA here is from genome assembly GCA_004024765.1 of Zapus hudsonius. Taxonomy (NCBI): domain Eukaryota; kingdom Metazoa; phylum Chordata; class Mammalia; order Rodentia; family Dipodidae; genus Zapus; species Zapus hudsonius. Next base: position 19,104 of record PVHP010030606.1, on the reverse strand, counting down.
ATGAGACAACAAAATAAAGAAAAACCTGAGCTGGCATGGAGGCTCACACACATCGGAGGCAGAGGTAGGAGCATCACTGAGTTCCAGCTCAGCCTGGGCTAGAGTGAGACCCTGACTCAAAATATGAAAAATGAGCCAGGCATGGTGGCACACACCTTAAATCCCAGCACTTGGAAGGCAGAAGTAGGAGGATCACTGTGAGTTCGAGGCCACCCTAAGACTACATAGTGAATTCCAGGTTCGCCCAGGCTAGAGCGAGACCCTACCTCAAAAAACAACCAAAAAGGTGTAAAATGAATATAACAAGACTCTGAAGGTAGAGAGAAGGCAGACTGGCTAGGGACCATGGGAGCAAGCTTTCTGGATTTTCTTTTTGCCTCAAATAATCCAACTCTGGGTACTAGAGAAGTAGGCAGAGTGCTAGGCATCCCAGAAATACTAACTTTCAACAGGCTATGCTGAGGCATACTGAGCCTTCTCCATCAGAGAAGGCCAAGTGAGAAGCCAGATGTTAAGGAGACCTCTCCTTCTGATTTCAGTGGGGACCATTTGGGAGTTGGATGTCTACCCACACTCAACAATTTTGATGGGCCCCTCCACATTCTAGCTAGGTGATGTCTGACAAAACCTACTGGTGAGTCAGGTCCTCAACTACTGCTCAGTAGTAAAAAGGTCACCACTCATAGATGTCGGCAGAGACAATATGAGGAGGAGTAATGAGATCCCCTGCTCACTCACTGAAGGTCTAGTCACATTTCTCTCCAGCAGTAACAAGGAACCTCTCCTCCCTGCTTCTTTAATATCAACATAGACAGAGTGGAGGACATGAATGCATGTGACTATTTGGTATGAGTCTGACATTGTGGTGCCACAGGAAGCCTGTTAAGACACACAATTTAAGGGCTGGGGAGATGGCTTTAAAGTTAAAGGTGCTTGCTTGCAAAGCTTGCCTGTCCTGGCTCAATTCCCCAGTACCCATGTAATAAAGCCAAATGCACATGGTGGTACGTGCATCTGGTGTTCATTTACAGCCACAAAAGGTTCTGGCACATCCATTCTCTCTCTCTATCTCTGTCTCTCTCTTGTGCATGCCATGCAAATAAATAAAAATATTTTAAAGACATATAATATAGAGCTAGGTGTAGTGACTTACAATGATAATCCAAGCAAAACAAACATTTTATTTTTAAAATTTTATCATTTTTCAAATACAATTTGTTTTTGTTGATTCCTTCTTTCTTCCTGCCTACTTCCCCAGTTTCCTCCCCGCCCCCTGTATTTTCCCTTCTTTTGTTTACATGTCAAAAACAACCTTTAGCCCATTCTTCACCCTTCTTTGAGCTCATCTCTTTACATTTTAGTTGCAGTCTGTGCTTCTAGGTTTCAGCCACATTTATCCCCCTATATATACATACTTATAGACATTATAAGCTAAGATCCACATACCAGAGAGAACATGTGGTTTTGGTCTTTCTGAGTTTGAGTCACGTCACTTAATATAATTCTTTCCAGATCTATCCATTTTCCTGCAAATTTCATACTTTCATTTTTCTGTACTGCTGATTAAAATTCCATTGGGCATGTGTACCACGTTTTCATTACCCATTCATCTGTAATTAGGCATCTAGGCCATTTCCAATTCTTAGTTATTGTAAATAGAGCTGCAATCAACATGGATTGCAAGGATCTCTGTGGTAGAGTGTGTAGTCCTTGGGGCATATGCTCAGGAGTGGTATGACTGACTGGGTCATAAGGCAGGTCTGTTTCTCACTTTTTGAGAAGCCTCCATCCTGATTTCCACAATGACTGTACTAGTTTGCACTCCCATCAGCATTGAAGGAGGGTTCCTCTTTCCCTGCATCCTGCATTTGTGCAACTAGAGACCTGTTCAGAAAGTTCTTGCCTATGCCTATAACTTGGAGTGTATTTCTTATTTTTTTCCTCTAGCACTTTGTTTCTGGTTTTAGATTGCAGTCCTTGATCATTTTGACTTGATACAGAGAAAGAGATATAGATCTAATTTCATTCTTCTGTAGGATGATATCCAGTTTTACCAGCACCATTTGTTGAAAAAGCTATTTTTTCCAATGAATACTTGTGGCTAATTTGCAAATGACTAGATAGGTGGACAAAGCACTGTAAATTAATTTCTAGAACCTCTCTTCTGTCTCCATTGATCTATTTTGATGACATACCTTTTTCCCTCCTATTATAAAGGTCTTGTGTAGGTAGCATAAGCCACTGTGAGGTCATTAATATCGAGGCCACTTTGTATTGGGGAAACTATTGCAAAGTACTCCTCTCCTTTTTTGGCTCTTACATTCTTTCTGTCACCTCTTCTGAAATGAACCCTGAGTCTTGGAGGGTGTGATAGAGATGTCTTGCTTGGTTTTGAACACATTACTGTCACTTCTCCAAACTTTGATGAATTTTGAGTCTCCCCAGTGGTCACTGCCATCTGAAAAGAGAAACTTCTCTAACCGAAATTGTGAGTAGCATTAATATGTGAGCATAAGCATAAGTGCTTAAAGAGAAGTTTGGTGTGGGCAATAATTAATTTAGCCAGAACACAATGGTAGTAGTTTCCCCCTTAAGGCTTACGACTTCCTCAGCCAAGGCTTTAAAAAATTATTTATTTATTTATTATTTAATATTATTTATTTGCAAGCAGAGAGCTACAAAGAGAGACAGAGAGAGTATGGGCATGTCAGGGCTTCTAGCCACTGCAAATAACTCCAGATGCATCTGCCGCTTTATCCATCTGGTTTAGATGGGTACTGGGGAATTGAACCTGGGTCCTTAGGCACACAGTTTGTACAAGAGACTTTCTGTGTTCTGCCTGCCTGTGTCCAGAGAACTTGTGCAGGGTTACTTTGCACAAAAATGGACTGGTGTGAGCAGATGGTTATGGCACAGCAAGAAATAAAATCTCTGGGCTGAAACTTTGGCCCATTTAGATGCAATTGTTTGAGAGATTACAACAATTGAGATTGGGCCAGGTGATGTGCATTGGGACAGCAGGAAAAAATGCAGACTCTTGAAGTAAGGGACCTGAATACTGAAGATATTCTGTTCTTCAAAGTTGGCTTTATTCTCACCTGGATTAACAAGTTGGTAGCCCACCTGGTACTATGGAGTGTAACAAATGCAGGAAAGAGAGGGTCATTGAATTTACAACATGGTCTTGATATTTGGAAATGGCCATGGGCAGTGTGAAGCAGGCTTGTTGGATTACTCGCATAAAGGACCTATGGTGCTGTAAGGATGAACTGTGTGTTGCAGTACAGACCCAGTGGAGAAGCGGACTGTGGGATGTCTTCCAAGGAGAGCTCCCATCACCAAATGGAGTTTTCTGGGACTGTGAGTAGTCTGGCTGGAGAGGCAGAATTGGAACTCCTGAGACTCATCACTGGTTAGAATTATTAGACTTGGAGACTTGAGAGTTACAGAATTTGATGTTTGCTTTGTTTTTTTTTCTTTATTGTCCATAATGAGTTACATTGTTTAGTGGGTCAACAATGAGTTGTTATCCCTAATTCCCCATTGTCCCCCTTCCCCATCCCCAGTCAGCTGGATATCCTCCTCCATGGGCTGTCTGTATCAGTCTTTGTGAAGACATTTGTTCATGTCTTCCCAGGAAAAGTTCACACAGCATTATCTTATGCTTCTAAATGTAAGTAGAGGAAATTTAAGACAACTATAAATAGAGGAGGGAAAGGGATGCAAAGAGACATAAAGTTTTATTCATTCAACTGGTGAAATGATGACATAAGTAGACTGTGGTTTTAAATAAATGCAATTTATAATATGTTATATATAGTAAACATATTAAATAGAGTAACCAAGTCAGCCTGGACTAAAGTGAGACCCAACCTCCCAAAACAAAACGCACACACACACACACACACACACACACACAAAAAAAAAAAAAAAAGTTAGCTTGGTGTGGTGGCACATGCCAGTGATCATAGCACTTGGGAGACTGAGGAAGGAGGTTCTCAAGTTCAAGGCTAGCTTGGGATATATAGTGGCACCTTGTCTCAAAAAAGAATGAAGAAATAAAAGTTTTTTTTAAAATTAGGGGCTGGGGAAATGGCTCAGTGGTAAAAACTACTTGCTTGCAAAGCCTGCCACCCTGGGTTCATTACCCTAGCCACCACATAAAGTTGGACCCAAAAAGTGGTACAGGCATCTGGTGATTGTTTGCAGTGGCAAGAGACCCTGGTACAACACACACACACACACACACACACACACACACACACACACACACACACAAGGAAATAAATGATTTAAATTTTTAATTAAAAAATTTGAAAACATCTGTACAAGTTGAACATTATTTGCTTTACAGTGTTATGTTTTACAGTGTTCTGTAAGCTCCTGACAGGAAAACTACAGGATACTGAGACAGCTTATAACAAATGGACCCTATTCCTTTATCTGTTTTTAATAATACGTGGTTTCCTAACCTTCTAAGAGCCTGGTCACCTTTCTGCAAATGTTGCCTAATCTTTCAGGGTCTTTCTTAATTAGCAATGCCCAGGAGGGAACATCCAGCTTCAGCTTAAGATAGGATATCCCTTCTCTTGTTCTAGACACAGGACTTTTGTTAATGTGCAATAATAGCCTTCTTTGGCTCTTTAAGTAGTCATTTTCTCTTTCTCTCTCTCTCTCTCTCTCTCTCTCTCTCTCTCTCTCTCTGTGTGTGTGTGTGTGTGTGTGTGTGTGTGTGTGTGTGTGTGTGTGTGTTGAGAAAGGAGCTTGCTATGTAGTTCAGGCTGATCTGGAACTCACCATATAGCCCAGGTTGACCTCAAACTCATGATCCTCCTATCTCTGCCTCCTGAGTGCTGACATTATAGGCATATACCATCATGCCTGGTTCTAGTCTTATGGTGAAATATAATCTTCAAATCCTTGCATGTTAATATAAAAACAATTTTGCCATACTCATGTAATAGTTTCATATAATAGAATAACATGAGTCCAAATGGAAGATCTTTTGCTAAGCATTATGGAATTGCATCTTGATGAGTTCAGTCCAGCTCTGTTCCAGCCATCAAAATCATTTTCAAGCACAATTAGATGCCTATGACATGGACTATCTTCATCTAGTGAGTCAGCTGTAGAAATACCAGTCTCTATCATTTTATGCCTTCAGCTCAGTCACTGTTAACTGAAATGTTGAGCAGTGCATGGTTCAGTAGCCATGGAGATGAGGTGTGGTGCTTTGATCCTCAAGAATGAATTTACAAAGGAAAAAGAGCTAATTGCTTTAGTTGCTAATATCTTCACAGTCTGCAGCATGTTTTGTAGTAAAAGAATGTATCATATGAGATCTTTTCTTTAGAAGTTTTCATGGTACAGTACAATACTAGTAACTTCTTTTCTTTTTATTGAGAATTTTTATCCATGAACATACTTTAATTTGTTCATAATACCTTTTATTTTTGGTCCCCTCTCCCCACCTTCCATTTCACTGAACCTCTTTCCGACTAGCTCTTCTACTTTGATGTCTTTCTCTTCCCCTCCTTCATCATACATGTTGACAGGCTCGATACTGTACAGGTTTGTGGAGGTCACAACAGCCAATAGCTGCTATGAGGTCATGAATGTACCAGTCCCTTTACATTCTGAGGAGAGTGTCTCAAAGTCCTCTTCACCTACTCTCTGTCTCTGACATTCTTTCTGACCCCTCTTCCACTATGTTCTCTGTGCCTTGGAGAATGCGATAGAGATATCTCATTTGGGGCTGAGCTCTCAACAGTCTCTTCTTCTCAGTCCTTTGACAAGGTTTGAGTCTTTCCAGCCATCTGAAAAAATGTTCTTTGAACAACAGTTAGAGCAGCATTAATATTCTTTCTGCTTCCTCCTCCATAATGTTCCCTGAGCCCTGGAGTGTGACAGAGATGTTTCTTCCAGTGCAGAGCACTCAACTGTCACTTCTTGGCACCTTGAGTAGTCTTGAGTGTCTCCAGTAGTCACCACCATGTGCAAAAAAAGTTTCTCAGACCAAAAGCAAGAGTAGCATTAATTTATGGGCATAGAGATAAACATAAATAGAGGGTAGATGGTCACAACATCCACTTAGCCAAACAACAGTAGCTGTTTCCCCTCTAGGGCCTATGATCGTCCAAGCCATAGGCTTTTGACTAGGTTTTCAGTACCAAGTATACATCCCCTCCCTTGAAGCAGGCCTCAGGTTTAATCAGAGATCAGTTGGTTACCCCCACAACAGTATTGCCACTATTGCACCAATGAACACAGCTTGCCTGGCTGGTGGGTTCTGTAGCTCACAAGTTCCACTGCTGGCTGAGACTGTTGATGATGTTGCTCCCCCAGCAGCCTGCATAGCACTTTTCAGCACTATGAGAGTTAGCCAGCAAGGAGGAGCTGCTCACTTCAGTTCCAACTTGGTTTCTCAGTGTCCCGAGACCAAAGCATAAAGGTCTTACCATCCAGTTCTAGTAGGCAAGCAAGAGCCTTGGCAATGTCCTGGGGACATCATGGGCCTCCCTGACCAATAACTCACTGGAAGGTTGACACCCCTGACACTGTCTGCCCAATCTCTCTCTCTCTCTCTCTCTCTCTCTCTCTCTCTCTCTCTTTCTCTCTCTCAATTTTATTTAGCTAACAAAGAAATAGATTATCCCTCCCAGCCAACTAGACCTTAGACCTTTCCACTCCCCATATTCTGTCTATTTACATCTCTACTACCCCCTCCCCTAATCCTGCCCCTCTCCTGGTCCCTTTCTAGCTTCCTGGCTTCTGCTATGGACTCTTATTCCAGCTTACATACAAATCTAAAAATCCAAAGCTAGGATCTACATATGAGGAAGAACATGTGCCATGTGTTTTGAGCCTGCTTTACCCCACTCAGTGTAGTATTTACAGATCCATCCATTTTCCTGTGAATGCCATGTTTCTTTACAGCTGAATAAAACTCTATTGTGTAAATGTACCAAATCTTGATACTCCATTCATGTTATTTATAATTTTCTCCAAATTTGTGGTACATTGACAAATAAATCTCCAATGAAAAATTTTAAAAAATAAATAAAGCCTACCAAATGTACAGTTGTGAATCTTCTTGCCATCTGTGTATCAAAGAATTCAGTAATGTATTCAAAATTTAGGAGTATGCTTAAGAAACAGTAATTCTTTAAAGAATTCTGTCTTATCACTTGTTATATGAGCAATCGACAATCAGAATTTTATGTACATGTAACCAAGTAAGAATGCTAGAATTTTTAAAAAATATTTTTATTTATTTATTTGCAAGCACAGAGAGATAGAAGAGAAATTGAGAGAATGGGTGCACCAGGGCTTCCAGCTGCTGCAAATGAACTCCTGATACATTCACCATTTTATGCATCTGGGTTTATGTGGGTACTGGGGAATTGAACTCAGGTCATTAGGCTTTGCAGGTAAGTCCCTTAACTGATAAACTACTCTCCAGCTGAAATGCCAGAAATTTTGGTGGTATTGGTGCTGGAAGCTAGCATCTTGTGCATACAAGGAAAGTGCTGTGCCACATTCCCAGCTCTATTAAAACTTTTAATTTTGAGAAAAGATCTCACTAAGCTGCTCAGGCTGAACTTGAACTGTCGCCTAGGCAGGCCTTTAACTTGCAGTCTTCCTACCTTAGTCTCCCGAATAGATGGGATTCTAGTCTGTGCCACCAGGCCTGGGGCCAGCAATTCATTATCTACTGCCCCCTTCCCCAAAACAGAATAAAAACATACACACAGTAATGTAGAAGAACCCAGTCTCTAAATAAAGGTAAAAATGAATCCTAAAGCAAATGTGTAAGTACCACATTTAAACATTGTAACTTGTCTGCACAGAAAACAATGTGCTTCTGAGTTTCTTTTTAAAAAATATTTATTTTCAAGCGGAGAGAGAGAGAGAGAGAGAGAGAGAGAGAGAGAGAGAGAGAGAGAGAGAGAGAGAGAGAGAGAGAGAGAGAACACACCAGGGCCTCCGGCTGCTGCAAACAAGCTCTAAATGCATATGCCACTTTGTGCACCTGGCTTTACATGGGTACTCGGGAATAAAACAAGGTCATTAGGTTTTGCAGGCAAGAACCTTAACTTCTGAGCTATCTCTCCAACCTTAGACTTCATTTTTAAATCATAAGGGTTATTTTAAAAAAATCTAGCTGGGCTTGGTGATGCATGTGTTTAATCCCAGCACTTAGGAGGCAGAGATAGGATGATAGCCATGAATTCAAGGCCAGACTGAGACTACATAGTGAATCCCAGGTCATCCTGGGCTAGAGTGAGACCCCATCTAAAAAAAAAATCTTTTGCCAACCAAAGGGCACTGATTCAATTCAGGGAAGAAAATGGAAAATACATTGCTTTGAATTACATTTTCTGAAAGACTTAATATATGTAGAATTCCTATTAGTCTTTGGATAAGGTAAATGTTATTGCTAGGACTGTAGCAAAAATCACAAGTGTCTCCAAATTAGGTCTGCTTCTGTGTAGCTTTTGCTCAAGGAGTCTGTTTTCATGCTAATCTCGTTATAAGTTTATTAGATTATAAAATTAGATCAAATTATTAAATTACAAATAACTGCAACAGCCTATCAACAAAATGGAAAGGTAAAACAATTTAGAGCTATAAATAATGCCCGGCTCTGAACTAGGGCCCTTCTTCATAAGAAATAGGAAACCAATAAGAACCTGATTTGCAAGCACAAGAAAGGTGGGGGCACAAGGATTAGGAGTTCCTGGCTGGCCTTGGCTCTGTGAGACCCTTTCTGAAGGAGGAAGAAGGGAGGGCAGGGGGAAGGGAAGGAGAGAAAGGGGCCAAGGAGAGGGAAAGGGGAAAAGGGAGATATTCATTTCAAATAACGACTCAGAAGTCTTATGTGGCATCACCTTGCTTTCTTTGTCTAAGAAGTACAATATAACCCAATTAAGAGGATATCTTCAGCGAACAGTTCATACCATCATTAGCCATAAAAAAGATAAAAGTTATCAATTTAATGCACAGGATTCCTGTCATTATTTTGGCAATAAGCAGTTTTTACTGAAAAGGCCGTGGTTCCGAAGACATAACATTTGAACTGGGAATGTAGTTCAATGGTCTAGATCTTGCTTAGCATGTGTTGGGCCCTGGGTTCAATCCCCAGTGCCACACTAACAAAAGACACAAAACTTAAAATGTTCTATATCAATACTGAACATTGATCAAACTTTGGTCAACTCTAAGTGGAACCATACTTTGTAAATCCCTGCCTTGGGATCAATCTAGGAAAGACATTGTAAAGTTGCAACTGTGGCAACCTGATACTAACTTGCCTGCTTAAAAGATTTCACCTCTCAAGAAAGAGATGGTAAAGAGACAAGTTTGCACACACTTATCAAGAAAATGACAGTCAAGGCCCCAACACTCAGGACAAGAGTCCCAAAAAGAGCAAAATGAAAAGTTTATAATTTCTACTGGTTGTCAGCTGACAGATTATCCACTAACATATCTACTAGCTAATATCTTCCATACTACTGTTATACAAGCAATCAATGCTTTTGTCTGCATGTTGGAATAATTTTCTTCAAAACAACATCGGGCCAAACACATGGCAATCAACTTATTTACCCATCTTCCTTTGGTGGAGTGAACCAGCCTCTTTTCTCGTGCATGTGAACAATAGAATTATAGGATTGTTGGGCTGTTTCTAGATTGTATTGATTCTTATCTGCTCCAAAGTTGACCCTGGCTTTGCCTTTAACTAAGGTGGCATTTATTTGCATGATGACAGATTCCATGGAGTAGGCACTGCTCCAGCCATGTTTTGTGAGCAGTTCCATACATAAAGCTCCTCCACCCAACACATACCCTCCTGAGAGAATAGGTAACTCCACGCGAACAAATGGAGGATCAAATGGAAAGCTCTCTTTAAAGGAGAAGTTGAGCAAAATATATTCGATGCCTTCTTTTTCTTTTAAGAACTGAAGGTCACTGTGCAGAGGACTATCTATGTCAACCTTCAGCAGTTTCACATGCCAGTCATATAAGCTGTCGTGGATGAGTTCCACTGAGTAAATCCCTGCTTTGTAACTCTGGGATCTGTAGATCTCCCTGAGCTCCTTCATAAGCCTATTGGAAGCATGCACTGACCCAGACACCGTACCTTTCAGATAGTCCTGTCTTTGAGTCTTTCTAATTTTCTGTAAGATTTCCAAGTGTTCTTTCTCAATTCCCGCGTCCTCCAACCTTCTCCCAGTAATTGCCTCTTCGTCCTTCATCTCATAGTGATCCAAGTCTTCTAGCCCTTCAGCCACGTCTTCCTCTTCGTCGTCGGAAGGCACTTCTTCGATGGTTGCCTTCTGAATGACAGGTACAGGTTGATCCAGCATCTCCACGTCCAGGTGCCTGGGCACATTGTACAAGCTGCAGAGCTCGCATATCAACCACTTCAGTTGCTGACGGAGAGAGTTGCTTGTTCCCATCTCTTCCAGGCGTTCCAGAACCGATGTGAGATTCGGGTCGTCAGAGTCAACAAACCATATCAGTGGAGAAGCGGGGTAGGACTCGGTGATGTTGCAGTGGAGGGTGAGAGGCGGCGGTGGCGGCTGCAGCGGCGGTGACGATCTCGGGCTGCTCTGCGGCGCCGGCGCTCCCGGTGGCACCAGGAACTGGCACTGCAGCTCATCCAGCTTCCAAGTCACGATGCGCACTTGCTCGTGGTCCTTGTCGAAGATGGACGCCAGGAACTCGAGCTCGGCCTTCAGCCCTGACACCGACATCTTCCTCTGGGCTCCGGCTTGGCTGAGATGAAGCGTGGAAGCAGAGCTCCAGCGCACCTCCTGCCCCAAAGCGGCCGCCCTCGGGGGACCTAGCTTCTGGGCTATGAGGGCTCCGCCTCTGCCCGCCTCCGCGACCCGCAGAGCGTGGGCACGGTATTAATAACTTGGGCACAATGTCGCACTGCAGATTTCTAGAGCCTTTTCATCTTGTATAACTGTTTTTCTTTCTTTCTTTCTTTCTTTCTTTCTTTCTTTCTTTCTTTCTTTCTTTCTTTCTTTCTTTCTTTCTTTCTTTCTTTCTTTCTTTCTTTTTCTTCCTTCCTTCCTTCCTTCCTTCCTTCCTTCCTTCCTTCCTTCCTTCCTTCCTTCCTTCCTTCCTTCCTTCCTTCCTTCCTTCCTTCCTTCCTTTCTTTCTTTCTTCTTTTTTTTTGAGACAGTCTCACGTAGCCCAGGCTGGCCTTGAATTCACTACATAGCCTGATCTTCCTGCCTCCACCTCCTGAGGGCTGGGGTTACAGGTGTGCACCACGATGTTCCCTTTCACCGGGTGCTGGACCCTAACTCAGGGTCGTTCCTGGTAAACAAGCACTCTGCCAACTCAGCCACATCCCCACCCCACGTTTTCTATATTTATCTGTTAATCGACATTTTGGCTGTTTCTGTATCTTTGTTATCATGAATAAGGTTGCAATGAACAATGGGAGCACAAACAACTCTGTAAGATCCTCATTTTGCACCTGCTTCCAGCACTTGATAGGCTGAGGCTGGAGGATCAAAGTGAGTTTGACGCCAGCCTGGGCCAGACTACGACCCTGCCTTTAAACAAACAAACAAACAACAAAAG
>PVHP010030606.1:0-5000 GCA_004024765.1 Zapus hudsonius | reverse complement strand
CTTTATGAGCAGGCACCTTCAACCACTGAGCCATGTCTTCAGCCCCAGGTGTGCCATTTGAGCAGAGAGCTGTTTTTATAACCCTGAACTCAGAGTTTTTATAACCCTTTTTCTCATTGGCAGAACACTCAGGAAGATACAATCATTCCTGGATGTCATTTAGATCTTATTATTTTCTTATATGGTAGTCTTTCTTTCTCTTCCCCACTTAGGTCTACATTTCTTATCAAAGATCTCTTGTGTTTATCCCTCCCCCTGCAAATCCCACATCCTGCTTGCTTCAGAACTTTCCAGGTGTGTGAACTTTATCATGTCCATTAGGCAAGCTTGACTGTTAATAATTTTCTACTCTAAACTGGAAGTTTAGAGTAGAAAATTATTATTATTATATTATTATTATTATTATATTGGGTGGGGGTAGCTAGGAAGCCCTGACAAGCAGGTGCCAACAGGGGCCCAGTGTCTCCTGCTTATCTGTAACCGGGACTAAGCCTACATAAGGCACTTTTGTCTTGAAAATGGACCATTAGGACTAGGAATGGCCCAGTGGTTGGGCACATTTGCTTGCTGGGCCTGCCAATTGGGTTTGGTTCCTGGGTGCTCTTTTGGAGATAGATGTACAGGATGGAGCATTCGTCTGGAGTTTGTCTGAAGTTCGTTTGCAGCAGCAGGAGGCCTTGGTATGCTCTCTCTCTATCAAATAAATAAAATTTTCAAAAAGAAAACGGACCACTGTATTTTTATTTTGTACAATTTCCTCTTCTTTCTTTTTACTCTTATTGGTCCTATAATATATATGTATATATATATATACATATAATTTCTTTCAAATTCTTTTAAGGCTTCTTCATGAACAGTCTTCCTCTTGGAGGAGGAAAAGGTCATTGTTTTTAATAGTGAGAGGCATCCTTTTGTTAACAGCTGTCTCTATCTCTGTTTGTCCTACATCTTTTTAATTAATGAATTTTTTTGAGGTAAGGTATCACTCTAGCCCAAGTTTATCTGGAACTCACTCTGTAGTCTCAGCCTGGCCTTGGACTCACAGATTTCCTGCTACCTCTGCCTCCCAAGAATGCTGGTATTAAAGGTGTGTGCCACCACACTCAGCATGTTTTTTAAAATGTTTTATTTATTTATTTATTTATTCATTTATTTATTTATGATAGAGAATGACAGGCAGATGCAGAATGAGTATGGGTTGCCAGGCCTCCCGGAGTTTGCAAACAAACTCCAGATGTATGTGACACTTTGTGCATCTGGCTTTACATAGGTATTGGGAATTGAACTTGGGCCATTATGCTTTGCAAGGGCCTTTAACCTCTGAACCATTTCTGCAGCCCCAGTTTCTCAGGAAGTCTATAGGTTCCTGAGTACCTGCCAGAATTATTGCTGGCAGGGTCATGTTCTCATTTATGATCAGCCTAAGGCAAACTGTCCAGGGGGGGGGGGGTTTCTCCTGGTGACATCTGCCCATAGTCCATACACTCAGGATGCTACTTTAGGCTCCTGTTCTGCTGTGATGAGATTATTAGTGTTTGCAAATATAGAACTGCAGTTTAAATTTTGACAATTCTCTGGTGAGAAATGTTATATAGATAGAATTTGGCTTTCGAGGGCCTCCAGCTTAGAGATATCCATCCCCTGTTCACTGTCCAGCCCTGAGATTAGTGGTCCATCATACATTGTTCCAGCTGGGTCAGGGACTTGCCTCAGTATGGCCTGCTTCTGGTTCAGGGCAGAGATATTTGTCAGCCTGTGAAAGCTGTTTCTGGTCTAAATCTCCACTTGACAGTACCTAACAGGCATCAAATTGTATAGTCTGGGGTACTAATATCTGGGTTATACTAATCACCATTTTGACTGGATACTCATGGTGGGGAGTCTCTTTCCAATTCCCTCCCTCTGGGGGTCTTTGACCTCCCACCTCATGAATCATAACCCATCCTACATACATTAGCTTCCAGAAGCAGAACCAGCCCAGGGTCCCCATCAGGAAGAGGGGGTTGAAGTCTGGGACTGTTTGATATTCTCATTTTCTAAATTCTGGATTAAAGATATTTTTCCAGATAGAGAGGTTCCTTTATTTAATAATAATATAAGCAAATTATAAGTGGTCCACTTAACAAGCATATGCTCTTTGTGTGATAGGATATCATAAGGTTTTTCTCAAAATTAATTGTTAAGGTTTTTCAGATGACCCATATATTTACTATTGGTCCTCTTAGAGTTTCAGGGCCCCTTTGATTGGTCCTTTGACTGGAATTCAGTGGAGAGGGTATTGGAGAGTTAAAAGACCCTTTCAGTTAGTCCTTCATCAACTATGATATCCTCCTTTTCCGTGTGTGTGTGTGTGTGTGTGTGTGTGTGTGAGAGAGAGAGAGAGAGAGAGAGGGGGGGGGCACTTGAAACTTAGAGTGGCTATACTAATGCAGAAAATATCTCCTGTTTCCCCAGCAACCATTAGTTGCCAATAACTCCTCAGAGAGGGATGAGGGCCTCATGCACTCCTCCATCGTTCATGACGGAATGTTGATGAGGCCAATATCGTGCAGGACTTGTGAGTTCATGAATGCAATAGCCATGTCATGTCCAAAAGACAGCATTCCAGAGCACACCTTCATATATTTCAGCAATGCTTGATAGCTTTCCGTGTATAAGTCTTTGACTTTCTCAATTAATTCTTAAGCATGATGTTCTTTTGGATGCTGCTATAAAAATTGCTTTTCTAATTTTCTTTTTAGCTCATGACTTGATATTGTTGAGATAGGTTCTCTCTATGTAGCTCTAACAGTTACTGTCTTGTTGCTGGGACAAAGGCAGTTTATGGGAGGAAAGGGTTTATCTTAGTCTTACAATTTTGAGTGAAATTTCATCATGGTGGAGAAAGATGGCAACTAGCTCACATCTTCATACATCAGCAGAGAGAGAGAGAGACAGAGAGACAGAGAGAGAGAGAGAGAACTACACAAGTGAGTTAGCTCTGAACTTCTAGTGGGCAGGACTAATAGAAGTCAAGGTCTGTGCTGCACCCAGGGACACAACTCCAGCAAAGCTCTACCAGCTGGGACTGTGTAGGAAGCTTAATTACAAACACCCGAGGCTATGGGGGACATTGTCCTTTCAAACCACCCCAGTAGTGAAGAAGGCTGTCTTCAAACTTGCAAATCCTCCTGCCTTGATCTCCTGAATGGGTGAGCACTCCCAGCTCAATTTTTTAATGTTTTTTTTAGCTTATGATTTTACTGTATTCATTTATTAGTTACAACAGTATGTGTGTATGTAAACTTTAGGGTTTTCTATAATTAAGATCATGTGATCTGAAAATAGATAATTTAAAGTCTTCCTTTCTGATTTGGATAATTCATTGCATTCTCTTGCTTAAATTGCTATGGAGAGGACTTCTAGTACTACGTCAAGTGGAAGTGATGAAAGAGGGCACTGCTGATCTTAGAGGGAAGGATTAAATGGTTTTACTGTTATATGGCCTTTATCATACTGAGGTCATTTTCTTCTATTCCTAGGTTATGATGTTTTTTGTCATCAAAGGGTGTTTAATTCTGTTAGATGCTATTATAATCTATTAAGATGATGACATGACTTCTTCAACTTTTTATTGACAACCTCCATACATATAGACACTATAGATAATAATATCCTTCCAATGGCCTCCCTTTCTCTACTTCCAAATCCTTTCTCCACAGAATCCCTTCTAATTAGTCTTTTTTTCTACTTTTTTCTTTTCCTCTTATTATGAAGGTCTTGGGTAGGTAGCATCAGCCCCTATGAGGTCATGAATACCTTGGCCACTTTGTGTCTGGAAGACAGTATTGCAAAGCACTCTTCCCTTCTTTTCGCTCTTACATTCTTTCTGCCACCTCTTCTGCAATGGTCCCTTGAGCCTTGGAGGGTATGATAGAAATATCTCTATGCTGAATACACACCTGTCATTTCTTCTCAGCACTTTGGTGAGTTTTGAGTGGTCACTGCCATCTGAAAAGAGAAGCTTCTTTAACCAGAACAGCATTAATATATGGGCATAAACATAATTATTTAGAGGGCAGTTTGGTGGGTATAATATATCCATTTAGACATAGTAGTTTCCCCCTAGGGCTTATGACCTCCCCAGCCATAGGCTTTTGATTAGATCTTTAGCATCAGGCATGAATTCCTTTGAATAGGCCTCAGATCCAATCAGAAAGTAGTTGGTTTCCCTCAAAACAGACATGCCACCATTGTACCAGTTGGTATATTTAGCCTGAATGTCCAGCTGTAAAGCCTGCAGGTTTAACACCATTGATGACTTTTCTCCCCCATAAGGCATAGCTCTTTCTAGCATCCTGATAGCTAGTCAGCAGGGAGGAGGCTTCTAGTTTAGCTCTGGCATGATTTCTCTGTGACCTGCAATCCTAGCATGTGATGTCTTTAGCAATGGGGTCTTACCATCTGGCTATGATGGGTGTCATGGTTTGATACAGGTGTCCCCCACAAACAATTGAATGTGTTCTGATAGATCGATCCTCAGCTGATGGCAATTCGGGAATTAGAACCTCATTAAAGCTGTGTTGTTGGGGGCAGGCTTATGGGGGTTATAAGCCAGCTTCCCCTTGCCAGTATTTGGCACACCTTCCTGCCGCTGTTTGCAGTGCTGTGGCGGAGGTGATGTCCAGCCCTCTGCTGATGCCATCGTTTTCCCTGCCAGGATGGAGTCTCCCCTCGAGTCCGTAAGCCAAATAAACCCATTCCTCTACAAGCCGCTTTTGTTTGGGTTCTTTCTGCGCAGCAACAAGAAAGCTGACTGCACCAGTTTTGGTACCAGGATGTGGGGTCATCTGTTGCTGCTAGAACCCTGATCTTGTGGCTTTGGGCTTTTGGAAGTGATCTGCAGAAGGAATGTGGACAGATTGGAAAGCTTGTCCTAAGAGGTGCCTTGCAGTGCTGTAAGTACAGCGTATTGGATCATTCTGGTCAGAGCTGAAAGACCTGAATGTAATGAGAACTAT
>PVHP010030605.1:0-21504 GCA_004024765.1 Zapus hudsonius | reverse complement strand
CCTCTGCCACAGCGCTGCAAACAGCGGCAGGAAGGTGTGCCAAACACTGGCAAGGGGAAGCTGGTTTATAACCCCATAAGCCCGCCCCTGACAACACAGCTCCATCGAGGTTGCAAAACCCAAACTGCCATCAGCTGAGGATCGATCTATCAGAACACATTCAATTGTTTGTGGGGGACACCTGTATCAAACCATGACAGGGTTCTAGCCAGCTTCCCCTTGCCAGTGTTTGGTATGCTCTCCTGCTGCTGTTGTCCACCTGATGTTGACCAGGAGGAGGTGATGTCCAGCCTCTGCTCATGTCATCCTTTCCCCTGCCATCATGGAGCTTCCCCTCCAGTCTATAAGCCAAAATAAAACCTTTCCTCCACAAGCTGCTTTTGGCCAGGTTCTTTGTGCCAGAAATAAGAAAGCTGACTACAACACAGCCCGATCTTTGAGGTGAACACAGCAGACAAGGGGAGAAGCAAAGGAAGTGTCCCGTGCACAAGAAAGCAGAGTCAGAGCCACAGAACAAAACACGAACTCATCCTGAGCAGGTGGATGGCGCTGTGCCCAGAACCCATAGATTATTATTGGAAAAACATCAGTGCCAAGGCCGAGATACCTTCCAGTGAGGTGCTGGCCAAGGAGGCCCTTGATGTCCCCAAAACATTCTAGACTATTACTGCCAAGGCTATTGGTCGCCCACCAGAACTAGATGATAAACCCTACTGCTAAAGACTTCACATGCTTGGACTACAGGACACTGAGAAACCAAGCTGGAGCTGAGCTGGGAAGTCCTCCCTGTTGACTAGCTGTGAGGATGCTGGGTAGAGCATGACAGCCTGTTCAAGGAAAAACGTCATCAACGGTCTTAACCAGCAGTGGACCCTGTAAGCTTATGGCTGGCCAGCCAAGCCGAATGCTGCAATAGTGGCATGTCTGTTATGGGGAAAACTAACTGCTCTCTAATTAGACTTGAGGACCACTCCATGGGAGGAAAGTCAGCCCTGGTACTGAAAACCTAATCAAAAGCTGAGGAGAGCATAGGCCCTTGGGAGAACTAATACTGTTATCTGGCTAAATGCATATATCATGCCCATCTAACTGCTCTCCAAGTACTTACGTTTATGCCCGTATATTAATGCTACTCTCACTTTTGGTTAAAGAAGCTTTTCTTTGCAGATAGTGGTGACCACTGGGATAACTCAAAACTCAACAAAGTGCAAAGGAGTGACAGTGGGGTGATCAGCAGTGAGACATCTCCATCACACCCTCCAAGGCTCAGGGACCACTTCAGAAGAGTTGGCAGAAAGAAACGTAAGAGCCAAAGGAAGGGAAGGAGTGCTTACAATACTGTCTTCCAGACTCAGAATGGCCTTGATATTCAGGACCTCACAGTGGCTGATGCTATCTACACAAGACCTGTGTAATAGGAGGGAAAAAAGTGATATCAAAAATGAAGAGAGGCTAGTCGGAAAGAAGAAGGGATTCAGTGGAGGGGGGATTGGGGAGGGGATAAGGGGGGGCGGGGGAGGGGGTTATGATCATGGTATAATGTTTAGATTTATGAAAGTTGTGGTGGGCTTATGGGGTTATAAGCCAGCTCCTCCTTGCCAGTATTTGGCACACCTTCCTGCTGCTGTTTACAGTGCTGTGAAGAAGGTGATGTCCATCCCTCTGCTCATGTCATCATTTTCCCTGCCAGGATGGAGTCTCCCCTGAGTCCATAAGCCTAATAAACCCATTCCCATTGCTTGGGTTCTTTCTGCACAGTGACAGAGAAAGCTGACTGCAACAGCCCACCACCACCAACCACCTCCTCCAACAAGGCTCTGTCTACCAAACTGCCACCAGCTGGAGGTCAAGAATTCAGAAGAAAGCCGGGCATGGTGGCACACGCCTTTATTCCCAGCACTTGGGAGGCAGAGGTAGGAGGATCACCAAGAGTTCAAGGCCACCCTGAGACTACATAGTGAATTCCAGGTCAGCCTGGACTAGAGCGAGACCCTACCTCTAAAAACAGACAAACCAAAAAAAAAAAAAAAAGAATTCAGAAGACATGAATTTACGGGGGACATCTGATTCAAACCACCACAGTCTCACTCTAGCTCAGGTTAACCTGGAACTCACTCTATAGCCCCAGGCTGGCCTCAAACTCACTGCAATCTTCCTACCTCAGCCTCCTGAGTGCTGGGACCAAAGGCCAAAAAATGGCCTGAGCCATTGTGCCTGGCTTCAGAATGCTTATTTCTGAAACAATAAAAGTTTTTTTTTTTTTTTGAGGTCCTGAGGACCGAGCCCAGGGCCTTGCACTTGCTAGGCCAAGCGCTCATCCACTGAGCCAAATCCCTAACCCCAACAGTAAAAAAGTTTTAGCCAAACCTGGGCTAGAATGAGACCCTACCTCGAAAAACCAAAAAAAAAAAAAAAAAAAAAAAAAATTCTAGTCAGAAAAAAAGTAGTTACATCACACAAGGAAACTTAAGGCTGCATACACGTGAATGTGTACAGAGTAGTTTTTTGAGAGATGGTGGTAGGCACCCACCCAGTGACATACCGTTGGGTTGGAGTGGAAAGCCATAGATGTGTGATGTGGGGAGTGACACCCCACAGCTTTCTGTACCGTGAATGTGTTGGTTTTGGTTTTGTTTGGGGTTTTTTTGTTGTTGTCTGTTTTTTAATTTTTTTTTTTGAGTCAGGGGCTCATGTAGCCCAGGCTAGCCTCCAACTTGCTATGTAGCTGAGGATGACCTTGAATTCCCAGTCATCTGCCTCCATCTCCCAAGGGCTAGATTACAAGTTTACTGGATTACTCACTGCACCCAGCTAGATTTTTACATAAAGGAAAAAGAAGCACTGGGCTGAGGAGATTGCTCAGTGGTTAAAGTTACTTGCTTAAAAAGCCCAGGTTCGACTCCCCAGCACCCATGGAAAGCCAGCTGCACAAAGTGGCGCATGCATCTGGAGTTTGTTTGCAGTGGCGGGAGGCCCTGGTGCGTCCATACTCACTCTCTCTGTGTCTGCCTCTCTCTCTCTCTCTCTCTCTCTCTCTCTCTCTCTCTCTCTCTCTCAAATAAATAAACAAAAAAATTTTTAAAGAGTGAGTACCTGAGTTTGGGTCCCCAGAACCCACATAAAGCTGAGCACAGGAGAGTGTCTATAATCCCAGCCTTCCCCTGGCTAGATGGGAGGCCAAGACAGAATTTAGCTATATAGCACTGAATAAGGAAACCCTGCCTCAAACAGGGTGAAAAGTGAGGAGTTCACTCAGAGTCGTCTTTGATGACCATATATGTGCTGTGGCACATGCTCTCTCACACACACGCACACACACACACACACACGCACACACACACAGAGATTAAAAAAAAGAAAATTTGAAAAAGCCAGGTGCTGTGGTGCAAGTCTTTAATCCCAACACTCTGGAGGCAGTGGATTGGGACTACACAGTGAATCCTAGGTCAGTCACCCTGCCTTGAAACAAACAGACAGATAAATAATAATAAAAGAAATAGACACATGCAACCCCATATATGAACACACACACACACACACACACACACACACACACACACACACAGAGGCATAAAAAAAAAACAAACTTTTTGATGAGAAAGAGACTCAAATCTTTGGTTCAAATGAGGAAGCATCCCTTTGTCCACATGCTCTCTGATCCCGACTTGATAGCCACCTCCTGGGTCTCCCACACACCTGGCCACAGGCAGCAGGAACTCACCAGGTGTTGCCTCTCCACCCTGTCCACTCTTCCTCAGTACCCACTCTTTCTCAGGTACCCGAGCCCAGTGCAAACCATCCTTCCCCAGAATGGACCTGGGCCCCACGGCTTCCCAACACCAGCGCACCCCACCCCATCAGGAATTCCTCCAGGCCAGGACAGAACTTCCCATCACCCATCCCTGGTTGTCACTTCTGTAGAGCCACACCCAGCCAGGACCCTAAGTGACCACAGGGGGATGCACGAAGAGTTGGGTGCAAGCACACAAAGCCAGCCAGGCCTACCTACTCTGGATCTTGCCAACTGGCTGTGAGATGTGAACCAATGGCACCTTCTGAGGCGCTGGCTTCACCTGTGAACAGAGGATGTCAGCAGGGACTTCTGTAAGACAACATGACGATGACGATTGCCCAGAGTAATTGCTGTGACACTTGGACACAAGGCATGTTAAGTGCCCAGCATGATGACTTGTTTAGTCATTGGTTATTTTTATTAATAACAAAGAATGGCTAAAAAAGCAAGTTGTGGGTGTGGCATGTGGTACACATCACACAAATATCCCTGAGACACTCGCCTGTCACAGGGCCACACACTGTCATTGGGATGCTTGCTAGTTCAGCAAGATCCTAAGCAAAACAACAACAGCTATGATGGTGCTGAGGAGGAGGAGAGAGACAGGGAGGAAGGAAGAGAGAGAGAAGCAAGCTGAACAAAACTACTTCAGCTGGGGATATAATATAGCTCGGTGGTGGAGTGCTTGTCTAACATAGGTGAGTCCCTGGGTTCAAGTCCAAGTACAGAATTTTTAAAAAGCCCACAAGCCTACTTCTGGAACAATCTCCCAGTGTGTTTCATGCTGTTGTCTAATCTTCCTGAAAAGCTGTGAGGTGGAAGCCTCCATTCCCTAGTCGTTTGACGGTTTCACATGTCTCTTCAGGCCCCACCCATCACACTGGACAGAGGGCAGGCGAGGAAACCACTCCAGCCCAGAAATCACATCCAACTGCTTGGATCTCATTGGCTAAAGTTGGGACACGTGGTCTCCAGAAGCTGCAAGGGAGTCTGGGAAAAGACCTTATGACCATCAAAAGTTCTGTGGACCTTTTATTAAAAGGTAGAATCTCTGCTGTTTACATATGAGGAAACCAAGGCAGAGGGTGGGTGCATGCCTTATCCATACACCCTATGCAGAAGTTTGTGGCTTACAAAACATCCCCAAGACAAACCAGGCCCTAATCCCCAGATCCTGAAAATGTCACTTTATAAGGAAAATGGTCATGGACTGGTGTGACTCAGTGGCGAGCGCATGCCTAGCACATATGAGGCCCTTTGTTTCTCAGAATCACACAAAAAAAGAGCCAATGGGATGGAAAGATGGCTCAGTGGTTAAAGATGCTTGCTTGGAAGCCTGACAGCCTGGGTTCGATTCCCCAGTACCCACATAAAGCCAAATGTGCAAAGTGGCACATGCATCTGGAGTTCTTTTGCAGGGGCAAGAGGGCCTGGCATGCCCATTCTCTCTCTCTCTCTCTCTCTCTCTCTCTCTCTCTCTCTCTCTCAAATAAAAATACTTTATAAATAAATAAAATAAAAATGAAAAACAATACGAAGGTGAAGATGCTGACCCTGAAGGATGGAGAAACTGAAGGAGCCGGAGACCCTCCCCTGACCCCTGGGAGAGCGGGGCTCTCTGACACCTCCGTTTCAGCTCAGTGACGCTGACTTGAGACGCCTGTGAGCTGTGAGAGGGCGAGCTTTCTGTTTTTTATTTTTTAAAAATATTTTATTTATTCATTTTCAAGCAGAGAGATACAGAGAGAGAGAGAGAGAGAGAGAGAGAGAGAGAGAGAGAGCACACCAGGGCCACCACCTTGTGGGTCTGGCTTATGTGGGTCCTGGGGAATTGAACCCAGGGCCTTAGGCACTGGAGGCAAGTGCCTTAACCACTGAGCCATCTCTCCAGCCAAGCTTCTGTTTTTTAATCTGCCAAGTTCAGGTTGGTATTTATGGCAGACCCAGGAAACTCCTGCCAGCCCAGGCCCAGCATGTGGGCTATTTCTACAAGCCCTGGAGCTTCGAAGGGCATGACTTCAGAGAAAAAGCCAGGGCTCCTGCTAGCGTGCGTGCATGCGTGTGTGTACACACACACACACACACCTATAGTTTGTTTGTTGAGAGAGGGTCTCACTCTAGCCCAAGCTCACCTGGAGCTCACCCTAGCCCTAGACTGGCCTTCAATTCCTGACGATCTTCCTACCTCTCTGCCTCCCAAGTGCTGGGATTAAGGGTGCAACACCATGCCCAGCTTCCCGCTAGCATTTTGAGACCCTGTGCAGTGTCAGGCAGCACCCAGAGAGCAGTGGAGGAGGAGGTAGCTTAGGCACTTCCAGCCCTGGGGCCAAAGGATGTGACCTGCCATGGTGACGGGGCTGGCATGGGTGAGGTGAGTCCTAATTGAAGTGTGACCCCATGGGGAGGGGTATTTATTCTAGGCTGGCCATCAGCAGTTCTAAGGGGTGCCCACGCGCTGAGCCAGGAGGTTGGAGTGTCCCTAGTGAGCTCCTGCTGCCTGGGGGCAGAGATCCTGGCATGTGTGCAAGCTTGGTTTTCTGTTCTTCCTTCTCCATCCCTCCCTCTGCATGCGAATCGTCCATCCTGAGCCTCACTGAACTGTGTCACTGATATAGTACACGGTCCACAAGCCACCAGCACCCTAGGGACTCTCCACAGTCCATCCTAGCCATCTCCAGTCCCTCTCACTTCACCTCCTGAGCACCTGTCACCTGTCTCCAATCACGGTCCCCCATCACTCCTGTGCCCGGCTTTCCTGTCGTCTCCTTTGCCCACACTAGCTCCCTAAGCCACTCCTCTTGCTGATGGGGCCTCTTCTGCCAAGGGCACATCATATCCAGCTAGGGCATCTCCTCCCTTGAATCTGTGCCCACGGACCTCAGAGTATGACCTTATTTGAAAATAGTGTTTGCAGGTGTAATTAAGATGAGGTCATACCAGACTACAGGGAACCTCAGACTAAATCCTAATAAGACAAGAAGAGGGTGTCACACAGTGACAGTGACAGAGGCAGTGAAAGAAGCAGGGCTCTGAGTGCTACGGGACAAGATGAGGGTCACCAGAGCCAAGGGGAGCTGGTTGAGGCAAGGAATCCTAGGAAGTGTGGTCCAGGCCCTACCTTGCCTTCCCAATTCTAGCCTCAGGATGGTTAGAGAACAAACGCAGTCTTCGAGGGGTCTGGACTTACTTTCCTGCCAGTGGGGGGAGGGGGCAGGTGCTCTGGGTACTGAAGAGATTGGTCTCTGTAAAGCCACACTTCCCCAAGCTTGGTCTGGACCCCCCACCCCACCCTCATCTTCCGATGGACTCCAGCCTCTGTCAGTCTCTTGTTCTGGTGTGTTCTATGTCTCCATAGACTTGTCACATGCTTCCCCTGCCTGGAACTCTCAGTCGAGAGGGGTCTTTGTGTCAGTCGAGGGTGGGAACTGAGGCAGACGTCCCCATGTCCCAGTTCACAGTTGAGTGGACCAAGCAGAGCGAAGGTGAAACCCAGAAAGGAACTTGGTTCCTTTCATTGTTCACTGATTTCTTCCAGAACCTTCCATGTGTGTTCCATTTCTGAGTATCTCATCCGACGTCCTTCACTTCAAAACAGCCTACCTGCCACGCTGGCCATATATGGACTTTTGCAGAGCGGATCTGTTTCAGCTCCAGCTCCAAACACGACCTGTTGGGTGTTTTCCACCTGGCGCCTCGACAGCCGAATTCGGTGACTTCCAGGCCATCCACTTGCTTCACTTTCGCCCTGAAAGGCCCTTTGTTGCTCTCAGGAAGTGTGAAGCTCTCCTTCCCCAGCTGGACTCAGACCAGGAGGAGGTGAGGCAGGAGGGAGAGGAGGAGAAGAAGGTTCTGTCTCCAGACTTGGGGGGAGGGGAGAATGGGCACAGAGCCATCAGTAAGGGTCCCCGAAAATGTCAGTTCCCTTAAAACCTCCACCCAGCTTCAGTGACAACATGGAGCCCAGTTCTAAGGTGCCAAGCACAGTCATTATTTTATTTTTTAAAATATTTTATTTATTAATTTTCAAGCAGAGAGATACAGAGAGAGCGAGCGAGCACCAGGGCCACCACCTTGTGGGTCTGGCTTATGTGGGTCCTGGGGAATTGAACCCTGGGCCTTAGGCACTGGAGGCAAGTGCCTTAACCTCTGAGCCATCTCTCCAGCCCCACAGTCATTATTTTTATTTTTATTTTTTTATTTTTATTTTGAGGTAGGGTCTCACTCTAGATCAGGCTGACCTGGAACTCACCCTGTAGTTTCAGGCTGGCCTCAAACTCACAGCAATCCTCCTGCCTCTGCCTCCCAAGTGCTTGGATTAAAGGCGTGAGCCAACATCCACTAAGCCTAGTAATTACAGCAGACTGTCAGTCCATGTCCAGTGTCCACTCAATCCTTTCCCAGTTTCTTGTCCCTTAATTTACCTTGTCCCCAACCAAGTTCTCTTGCCCAGCTCATAGAGAGCCTGGAGCCGGAACAGCTCAGATCTTCAGCTTCAGTTCAGGAGAACTCTGAGCCAGTGACTCACAAGCAGATGGCCCTGGGCCCCAGAGCTCTCCTGTCCCTTGTGCTGAAGTCAGGAGCACACACTGCCCTGGAGCTGCTGGCACTACGACAATTGGCTGGGAAAGTGAGGAGAGAGAAACTTGCTCCTTTTTGTATGTTACAGCCAGACCCAGCTTCCCCCCCCCCAGTCAGATTCAATCCCCCTGCATTGTTTCTTTTATTCAAGTTATTCACTTTTTTCTTTTTCCTTTAAATTAGGTTTGTAGACACATGGAACCAAACTGACCTGCCTAGTATATAAATGGATGGATGGATGGATGGACACACAGATGGACAGACAGATGAATGGACGGATGGATAGATGGATGGATGGATGGGGACAGATGGATGGATGGATGGATAGATGGACAGACAGACAGATGGACAGATGGATAGATGGATGGATGGATGGATGGATGGACTGCAGTTTAAGCCAATGGATGTTGACAACACCTGCCCACATGCCTAGAACATTTGCACACTGATGGGGAGGTTGGAACTCTGTCCCCAAAGAGCACCCAATGTCCACTGAGGTCTCCTGGCCCTACAGATGTCACCACTCCTCTTGGCTCTACCTTATGAACATTCAAAGTCCTCTCTTTGTTCAGTGAATTCCAACTGTGGCAGACTTGACTCTGAGCTCCTCCTCCGTGAATTAACCTGGCAAGTAGGTCCTTTGCCACCTTCGTGCCTTATCCTCCACCACGAAGACCCAGCTGTGAAAGCAGCCACTTCCTCAACTCCCATGGCCCTCCCTTCTCTGGCCTGTCAAGGGCTTAGGACACAGGCTCACCTGGTAAGCCCTGGACCTCCTTGTCCTGAGAGACCTCCAGCCACCAGCTCCTAGAGTCAGTCACCAACCCCTCCATTCATCACTCCTCGTCTCAGCCTCCACGGGCCTTTCCATCCTGCCCTGCTCACTCACCCAATTGACCCACTGACTCCAGCTCACCCTCTCAGGTCCTCACAACACGTCACCACAGACCACAAAGCCTTCCCTGGCTGCTGGGCTGAGTCCACAGAAAACGCCAGCCTCTCCACTGTAACTTGCAACCCAACCACAAAGTTACAGGAGAGCTGCTTGTATGGCAGCCATCAATTGTGCTCCCCTGGGGGACAAGCACATGTCTGCCTTATCCTCAGCTCCCAGCTCAGAGCTTCCTACCCAGCAGACACTCGGGAAACATTTGTCAAATGTATGAATCTGTCAGCAGAGCTAAAGAAAGAAAAGACTAGCCAGACTTAGTGATATACACCTGTAATCCCAGCACTTTGGGGGTGGAAAGAAGAACAGCAAGTTCAAGGCCAGCTTGGGCTGCATAGGGAGTTTCCAGGCCAATCTGAGACCCTGTCTCAAACAAGAAAAACTAAAGATTAGATTCTCTACACAGCCTCTCTTGGATGTAGATCGTGACAGGACAACGGTTTTCCTTAAATGGTCAGGGAATAAAAGTAGAGCTTCACGAACAATAAATACTGTCATTAGCACACTTCTGTGCCATTGAAGGGCAAAGCCACCGTCAAGAACATGTAGGTGAAAGGGTTTGGCTGTGTTTCAATAAAACTTTATTTGGGAGAACAAGTAGTGGGCCACAGGCCAATCTCTACCATAGTCGGGAATGGGGATTATCCGGTGAAGAGCAGCGAGGTGGGGGTGATGGTGGAGGCTTCCAAGGTTCCAGTTCCCAACGGAAAATGGCCAATCAGATGTTCTAGCTTTCGGTCTTCTCTGTCCCTCCACCAATGAGGAACAAGAGGAGGAGCTTCCTGAGGTGCTCCCCTTCCATCAGACTTTGGGGAGTCTCCCAAGCCTGAAGAAGACATTACAGGAGCCCAGAGTTCAGACTTTGCTAAGGGCACTGAACCAACCCCTGGAGCTGGGAATTCATGCCCACAATGAAAGCCATTGATGCAGACCAAGCCTATGTCGAAAGCTGGTGCGCTTGTTATCCTCCCTCGCCAAGGGGATGTGGTGAGCTGAGCTCTCTCCACATCCTGAGGTGGCTTGGAGCCTGGCACGGAGGGGCCTTCCTGTCTTCAGAGAAGCCCCCAGATGTTCTAGGGTCCCAGCCTCTCAGAGCATGCGCCTGCCTCGGCTGTGGCTGAGGGACCCAGGATCAGGATTCTCCTGCTCTGAGCTGGCTTCTGATAGCTGACCACCTCCTGCCCAGCTGTGGGAGCTGGGGCTCCCCAGAGAAGCTGACAGAATTCTTCATGGCATCCTGGAAATGGGTGTTTTTCGGTTGCTAACTAGTACCTGTGGCCTGGTGTTGGATGGAGAGTTTTCTCTTTTGTGAATTAGCCCTTGTGTCAAGGTTGTTCTTTTTTTTGGGGGGGGGTGCAGTTCGAGGTAGAGTCTCACTTTAGCCCAGGCTGGCCTTGAACTCATGATGATCCTCCCACCTCTGCCTCCTAAATTCTGAGATTAAGGGCATGCACCACCATGCCTGGCCACAGCTGTTCTTCAGAGTGGCTTCCGGGTGGTGCCCAGCACATCTGGCCTCAGGGAGGAAAGGGGAGAAGTGGACTGGCGACCTGGGTCACCTGTCAGCCCTGTGCTCCACTGTGACAACAGCTGCCCAGAGGATGGCCTGGGCTCTCCTGAGGGAGGGGTTCCCCGATGCATGATGGCCCAGGATACACACAACAGGTCTGCTGGGCACACTTTGCACCTGGGTGGGGACCTTGAATCCACCATTCTGAGCTGCTGGGCCATGGCGGTCATCCTCAGTCCCCAATACTGAAGGGGAGAAGGCGAGGCTCCAGGAAGAAGGTACTGCACACTTTGCATGGAAAAGTGGGCATGGCTCTTCTCACCTTCACAGTGCTGTGGCACCCTGACCAGAGATCAAAGGAATCCCAAAGTTCAGATTGGCTTGGGCAGGTGCCTAGCACCCAGCCAGGCAATTGGTGTACCTTGGTCACCTGATGTGGTGGTTTGAATGTAAACGGGACCCATAACCTCGGGTGCTTAAAAAAAACACACATCTATTTATTTGAGAGAGAAACAGATAGAGAAAGAGAGTGAGTGTGAGTACACCACAGCCTCCTGTCACTGCAAACATACTCCAGACATATGTACCATTTTGTGCATCATGCTTTACATGGAGAATCAAACCAAGACCATCAGGCCTTGCAAACAAGTGCCTTTAACTGCTGAACCATGTCTCCAGCCCCAGCTCTGAGGTATTTTTGAAGTTCTTATTTAGTCTCCAGCAGGCAGAGCCCTGCTGGAGAAGGTGTGTGTCTTCGGGATGGACCTTGAGTCAGGACAGCAATGTTCAGAGCAGAAACACAGCCAAGGCACGGCAGCCAATCTAGGTGCAGCTCCATCCCACCTTCTAGAAGCCTCTGGAGAAGGGAAGGATGCCCATTAGGCCCCAATGAGGAGCTGAGAGCTCCCAGGAACCCAGGGAAGCTCCAAGGCATAACGCATGAGGAAAAAACAAAGCAAATGCTACTCTGGAAAACTCTAGAATAAAAAGGACTCAGTTCTCAGTTGACTCTGAACACAGGGGTATTGGTCTTCATTGGCACGGTGATTGCAGGAAGAGATGCCTAATAGACACACAGCCACGCCCATGGGAGTGTTTGGGAGACTTTTTCAGAGAGGATTAATGGGGGAAAAAGACTCTTCCTGATGTGGGAGGCCTCATCACTGGACCCAGGATATGGAAAGGGAAGAAGAAAGCCACTTGAGCCAGCATCCGCCTAGGCCTCCTGGTCTGAAAGTTGTGAGCAAGCAGCTACAGGCCTGCTGCTGTGCCCACCCTCCCTGCATGTCCTCCTCCCTCCATGCCCTCCCTGGACTGTACCTTCTAACCATGAAGCCAGACTCTTGTTTGCTCACCAGAATGAGAAGCTGAGACCTGGAATTGCTTCTTATCATGCACTTGGTTCCAGCAACCGCTGGAGTAAGGAATGAACAACATGGAACAGTACAGTGTGAGCCCTGGTCTGGAAAGGCAGAACCTGAATTCAAGTTCTGTCATTCATTCATTCATTCATTTAAAAATATGCAGCCAGGCTTGGTGGCGCACGCCTTTAATCCCAGCACTGGGGAGGCAGAGGTAGGAGGATCGCTGTGAGTTCAAGGCCACCCTGAGACTACAGAGTGAATTCCAGGTCAGCCTGAGCTAGAGCGAGACCCTACCTCAACCCCCCCCCCCAAAAAAATTAATTAATTAATTAATTGGGCTGGGAAGATGGATCCGTGGTTAAAGGCCCTTGCTTGCAAAGCCTGCTAGCCCAGATTCGATTCCCCAGCGCCCACATAAAGCCAGATGCACAAAGTGGCACATGTGTCTGGAGTTCATTAGCAGCGGCAAGAGACCCCGGCACACCCATTCTCATTCTCTCTATCTCTTGCAAATAAATGAAAAAAAAACCAATTTTTTTAAATCAATGAATGAGCCAGGTATGGTGGTGCATGCCTTTATCCCCAGCACTCGGGAGGCACCCTGAGACTACACAGTGAATTCCAGGTCAGCCTGGACAGCGAGACTACCTCGAAGAACCAAGAATAAATGAAAAATGAACGGTCCTTTCCTAGTGAAGGGGGCCAATGTGGGAATAAGGTGCATCCCCCTTGCTGGGCTTTTAAGTCCAAGCTGCGTATTCCCACTGTCCCCAGGGTGGGTGCTGAGCCTGGCCCAGGAAGGTGCTAGTCAAAGCTTCTTGGTGAGGTTATAGGAAGAAGGGGAGACCTGACTTTTCTGATCTTTATTCTGGCTCCTGTGACTCAGAGAAAGAGCGCAGCTCTCAGCCTGAGAAGTACTGACAGCCATTAGGGGGCTGGAGGAGAGACTGAATAATGTCCTCAGACGCATTTGGGCGACACGAAGTTAAACAAAAGTGTCTTTATTGCAGAACTTATCAGAGCCTTTGAGGTGCTAATGAGGACTGTGGGGGTTGTGGAGACCAAGGCAGCCACATTCAAGAACAGAAGTGGTGTCCACAAAAGCGCTTTTGTGTGTCAGGCTTCTGGAACGTTGTTCTATGAGACACAATAGTGAAAGACACGTGTATGTGTGTGAGACCCAGGGCTTTGCATGGTCGCGTCAGCAACTGACAAAGCAACCCTGCTTCACAGTCGGCAATGTGGTACAGGAATTAGGGGTTCCATGCCAACGCCCCAATAATTTGTGAATGTCCCCAGATTCTTGTCTTATGAAGTTTTGATGAACAAAGTCCAAGACCAGAGGATTTTATGATAGCTTAGAGCTTAAAAAGAAGGGGTGCTTAACGGAAGGAAGACACAGCTCTTGTTCAAGAAGGCAAAACGGGGTCTGGGAAGCCCAGAACATAAGAGAAGAAAGCAAGGCAGGGAGACAGGAGGGGTGATGCAGAGGCAGGAGGATCACTGAGTTTGAGACCAGCCCGGGACTACAGAATGAGTTGAGGTTGCCCAGCGTGGTGGCGCATGCCTTTAATCTCAGCACTCGGGAGGCAGAGGTAGGAGGATCACCATGAGTTCAAGGCCACCCTGAGACTCCATAGTGAATTCCAAGTCTGCTTGGACTAGAGCGAGACCCTACCTCGAAAAACCAAAACAAACAAAAAGAATGAGTTGAGGTCAGCCTGGGATAGAGTGAGATCCTACCTCAAAAAATAAAAAAGAAAAGAAAAGAAAAGAAAGAAAGAAAGAAAGAAAGAAAGAAAGAAAGAAAGAAAGAAAGAAAGAAAGAAAGAAAGAAAGAAAGAAAGAAAGAAAGAAAGAAAGAAAGAAAGAAGGGGGGTTGAGAAGCCCACCTCCTGGAGACTCGGGTTGGGTATTTTATGAGCCCTGTGGCTGGGTGGCTGGTTTAGCCAGTTCGTCCTGATGCCAGGTGTCTGGGGTCAGGATTTCTGGAAAAGGGCAATCTTTCTAGAAATCTTAACTCTCTAGGAAGGGCCTTCTCAGAAGGGAGTGGAAGGACTCCCTAAGGGGGCAGAGATAAGGAAAGCCAGACCCTTCTGATGGCTCTGACCTGTAGTAAAGTGTGGCAATGACCTAGATGTTCCCCTCCAGGCCCAAGGACGATGCCCGCATTTAGTCAAGGAGAGAACTATTCACTTTGGGGTTCTGTCTCCCCTAAACTCCCTCCAACGAACTGAACTAGAACCTCTGGGCCACTACAGCGGGCACTGAGAAAGCAGCAAGCACAGCTGGGCCTGGTGGCACAAGCTTCTAACCCAAGGATTTTCAAGGTTGGAGGCGGAAGGGTTAAGAATTCAAGTTCAGCCTAAGCTACATAGAATCAGAGGCCAACCTGGGCTATATGAGACCCTGTCAAAAGGAAGCGAAGATGGAAGGGAGGGAGGGATTAGTAAACATAAAATTCAGTGGAAGACAAATCAATTTCATTCCTCGATGCTTGGGAAACATGCCCAGCTCTGGTTAAATAAAGTGGCCAGGTCTATGACAGAATACTACCCAGCTATAAAGAATAAGGCGTTTCTAGCTGGGCGTGGTGGCCGCACGCCTTTAATTCCAGCACTTGGGAGGCAGAGGATTGCTGTGAGTTCAAGGTCAGCCTGAGACTACAGAGTGAATTCCAGGTCAGCCTGGACTAGAGCGAGACCCTACCTCGAAAAACCAAAAAAAAAAAAAAAAAAAAAAAAGTGTTTCTTTGTGGACTGACAGGGAAAGATCTTAATATATGCTTTTTAGCAAAAGCAAACAAAACCATGAGCATAGGCAAATGGCTGCAGAGCGGGCCTCCCCAGGGGTCTGGAGGACTCCCCATGAGCTGGGGAGGGTCCTCCTCTTGGGGGAGGAGATGGGCAGTTGAGTCCCCTAAAGACAAGCCTTCACTAGAGAGTGGAGGAAAGGTTGAAAGGAGCTAGTGTGTAATACACATCACAATTGACCCGGCAACTATCTGTTGTCATGTTAATTTTTTAAATATATATTTACATAACATAAGAAGAATTCACCATCTACCCCAGGTTCCCACAATTCAGTTTAGCCTTGAACTTCCTCCCAAAGTTGAGATGATCCCCACCCTAGGGCTCACACCGCTGCCCCACCTCTCAGGTCGGCTTCCCTTCCAGTATCTAGCTCCTCCTCCCTGTTGGGTGGGTCAAAGAATGACGGAGGAACCAACTTGGAATTCTTCCTAGGCCTTGGCCAATGCTACTGGTCCTTCTTAAGATAGGATCCCTGTGCAGACAAGGAGGACGGACAGGTCAAGGACTGGTGAAGGTTCCCAAGGCCCCGTACCAAGGCAGGTGAGGCCAACTTTACCTCCCCGGTACATATCAAAGGATGGATCAATGGGCTGATAGATGGGTGGGCATAGGGCTTAGGGGGAAGAGATTTTAAGGAACAAAGATGGATGGGTGGGTAGTGGATGGATAGGTGATTAGGTAGATGATGGATGGATGGATGGATGGATGGATGGATGGATGGATGGATGGATGAATGGATGGATGGATGGATAAATGTGTGGGTGGGTGGGTAAGTGGGTGGATAGATGGGCAGGTGGATGAGTGGAGAAGTGAACTGCATTGTGTGTCTAATCCTCTAATCTTTGCTTATTTTTAGACAGGGTCTCTTGTAACCCAGGCTGGCCTGGAATTCACTATGTAGTCCTGGGTGACTTTGAACTTCTGATCCTCCTGCCTCCATCTCCCAAGGGCTGGGAGAGTGAGTGTGGGCCACGTGCTTTTTAACCCAAGAAATTGAGGCATGCAGAGTTACCCTCATCAGGCGCGGGAGGTGAAAAGGCAAATGCCCCCCCCTCCTCGCCCCGTGCCTCAGTTTCCCTTCTAAAAACTGGAGGTTATGGTAAATCCTTATCCAGTCTGGGTGGTGCACCCCTGTGATCCCAGCTCTTGGGAGGCAGAGGCAGGAAGATCAGGAGTTCAAGAACACCCTCGGCTACATAGCGAGTTAGTAGCCAGCCTGAGTGTCTCAAACAAACAAACAAAAAGGAAACAACTATAATAATTTCCCCTCCAGGGCCTGGAAAGAGGGTAAGTTATTTTAAGGTGGAAAGAGCCAACCCCTGGGATCCACACTCACTGAAGTGCTCTGTTACTTCTGCTGACCCCTCCACCACCACTGCTCATCCCTGATCCGGGCACTGGAGCCCTCCATCTCCTATCCAAGCCTACAGGCCTCATCTGCGAAATGGGCCGGTGGTAGGTCATTGGGGGAATGAGATCACTCACGGTTTCAGTTCTGCTCTGCTGGCTTGCTTCTTCAATAAGCCTTGGTTATTAGTTCTCTTTTTTAATATATATTTTATTTATTCATTTTCAAGCAGAGAAATACAGAGATAGAGAGAGAGCACCAGGGCCACCACCTTGTGGGTCTGGCTTATGTGGGTCCTGGGGAATTGAACCGCGGCCTTAGGCACTGGAGGCAAGTGCCTTAACCGCTGAGCCATCTCTCCATCCCAAGTTCTCTTGATTATTATTTCTCTTGGTTATTATTTGCTTTCTGTCCACTGTGGTCCTAGGTTTGAGAACAGGTTTCCTTTCTATTTTTTTTCCCTTTGGTTTTTCGAGGTAGGGTCTTGCTCTAGCCCAGGCTAACCTGGAATTCACTATGTAGTCTCAGGGTGGCCTTGAACTCATGGCGATCCTCCTACCTCTGCCTCCCAAGTGCTGGGATTAAAGGTATGTGCTACCACACCTGGCTCACTCTTTTTGTTTTTTAAATATATATATTTATTTGCAAGCGGAGAGATAGAAGAGAGACAGAGAGAATTGGCACACTAGGACAGTCAGCCACTGCAAATGGACTCCAAGATGTGTTTATCTGGCTTTATGTGGAAATTAGGAATCAAACTTGGGTCATTAGGTTTTTCAGGAAAGTGCCTTAACCACTGAACCATCCCTCCAGTCCCCTAAAAAATTGCTACATATCAATTCAACCTTGTATTATTATTTAATTTTGGGGGGGTTTCAAGGTAGGGTCTCACTCTAGCCAAGGCTGACCTGGAATTCACAGCGATCCTACCTTTGCCTCCCAGGTGCTGGGGTGTTGGGATTAAAGTCATGTGCCACCACACTCAGCTTCAACCCTTTATTTTAAAATAGTTCTTTTTTTTTTTTTTTTTTTTTTTTTTTGTGGTGCTGAGGCCCGAACCCAGGGCCTTGTGCTTGCTAGGCAAGCGCTCATCCACTGAGCTAAATCCCCAACCCTGTATTTATTTATTTTTAAAAAATATTTTATTTATTTATTTGAGAGAGAGAGGCAGACAGAGGGAATGGGCTCGCCAGGGCCTCCAGCCACTGCAAATGAACTCCAGACACACGGGCCCTCTTGTGCATCTGGCTTTACATGGGCACTGGGGAATTGAGCTCAGGTCCTTCTGCATTGCAGGCAAACGCCTTAACCGCTAAGCCATCTCTTCAGCCCAGCCCCCTGTATTTTATTTTTGAGGAGAGAGAATGAGCACATCAGGGCCTCTGGCCACTGCAAACAAACTCCAGGTTCATGTGCCACTTTGTGCCTCTGGCTTTCCACGGATACTGAGGAACCAAACCCAGGCCAGCAGACAAATGCCTTTAATTACTGCATCATCTCCCAGCCCAAGTTCAACCCTTTAAGCTGGACAAAATGCCAAAACCGTTGGTCTGCTGCCAGACCCTCCACCCCAGGGTTTCCCCACCAGCCCTGCAGAGACTTCTCTGAGCACCACTGCTCTGCCAGGAAGATGCCCCAGGCAAGCACAGGAAACGATATGCAGTATTTTGTCAAAACCCTTAAGAGGAATTGTTTGTGACACTTTAAACCCTTCTGTCGGCACCTAGAATTAGGTAGCGTGGTGGATGAGGAAGCAGCAATTAAAAAGCTGAGAAGATTCTGTCTTTCTAAAGGTTTCCTTAAGTGTTTGGCAGCTCTGATGGCTGAACTCTTCCTTCTTGTGGGGAAAAAATATTAACGATGGGCTGGAGAGATGGCTCAGTGGTTAAGGCACTAGCCACCAGTGCCTAAGGCCCAGGACCCACATAAGCCAGACCCACAAGGTGGTGGGCTCTCTCTCTCTCTCTCTCTCCTTGAAAAATGAATTTAAAATATTTTTAAAAAAGAATATTAACGAATGCTAACCGGAAAAGAATAACAGTTCCCAGCCACAGAAAATGAGGAGCCATAGGCCCCCAAACCATGAAGAAACAGGAGGGAAGGAGACGGCTCAGGGCCACCTCCCACCTCACCTGAGGTCTCAATGCAGAAGAGAAAGGGGCTGTGCACCGGAGCACCTGCTCCTGCATGGGGACCCCCCAACCTCATGGCACCCCTTTCCCGTTGAGAAAGAAGTGGAGAAGAGACTTTGCAAGGTCACAGGGTCCACCCATGACGCTGACTCAGCCCAAGTCCTTTCTGCATTCCCAAAGGCTTTAACTTTTCGTTTTCTGTTGGAGACAGGGTCTCACTACGTTGACCCGGTGTTTCTCAAGATGACCTTGAACCTGAGGTTCTCCCATGTCATCGCCAGCCACCACCTTAACTTTCACATTGTGCTGTTTATGTGGCTTGTAGTTCAGGGCGAGTGTCACACAGCTATATCCCAGAGCCAAATTGGGTTTCACTGCTGTTGTTTGGAGGAACAGGGTCTTACTGTGTTGCCCAAGAAGACTCGATTCTTCTGCCTCCACCCCTAAAAATGGAGGCTATAGATATGCACTCCCACACCTGGCTATTTGGTTTTGAGACAGGTCTTGCTCTGTCACACAGGCCGACCTTGAACTCTCACCAATCCTCCTTCCTCATTATCCCTCCTAATTGCAGGGATAACAGGTATGTGCCACCATGCTCGATTTAAGTTTTGAGTGATTGATTCATTCATTCATTGTGACTGGGTCTCATGGAGTCCAGACTCCCCTCAAACGGGCTATGTAGCCGAGGCTGGTCTTGAACTCTTGATCCTCCTGCCTCTGTCTCCTGAATGCTGGGATTACAGTTGTGTGTCACCACACCCAGCCTTAAATTACTTAATTATAGAACTAACACTTCATCTCTCTTCAGCCTTTGGACAAAGGTGAAAAAAAGTTGGGTGTGATGGTGCATGCCTGTAATCCCAGCATGTGGGAGGCTGAGGTAGAAGGATCCCTGAGTTCCAGGTCTACCTAGGCTACAGTGAGCTCCTGCCTCAAAAAAAAGTGATATGATAATCAAGTTATATCTACTAATAGTTTGAGGATTGCCTATATATACATACATATGTATAGATGTATATTTCTGGTGGTTCTGAGAGTAAACCCAGAGCTTCAAGCAAGCTAGGCAAGTGTCCTATCCACCCCAGAACTACATCCTCACCCTCAGATTTTTAAAAAATATTTTATTTATTTCTTTGAGAGACAGACAGACAGACAGAGTGGGTATTGGCACATCAGGGCCTCTTGCCATTGCAAATGAATTCCAGATGCATGTGCCACTTTGTGCATCTGGCTTTATGTGGGTACTGAGGAATGGAACCCAGGCTTTACACAAGTGCTTTAACCACTGAGGGATCCTTCCAGCCCCAATTTCTTTTTTGTGTCTTTTTTAAAAATGTATTTGTCTGGGGTTTGGGGATTTAGCTCAGTGGATGAGTGCTTGCCTAGCAAGTGCAAGGCCCTGGGTTCGGTCCTCAGCACCGGGGGGAAAAAAAAAAACAAAAACGTATTTGTCTGCCAGGCATGGTGGCACACACCTTCAGTCCCAGCACTTGAGAGGCAGAGGTAGGAGGATCACCATGAGTTCGAGGCCACTTGAGAGGCAGAGGTAGGAGGATCACCATGAGTTCGAGGCCACTCTGAGAGACTACATAGTGGATTCCAGGTCATCCTGTGTGTGTGTGTGTGTGTGTGTGTGTGTGTGTGTGTGTGTGTGTGTGTGTATGGGCACACCAACCGCATGTACCCCTTTGTGTTCAGCTCTCAAGGAATCAAACCTGAGCTCTCAGGCTTTGTGAGCCATCTCTCCAGCCCCTCTGTCTTTAGCAGAGTCCTCAGCCTCTGGAGTACTGACACTTGGGGCCAGAATGGGGGGGGGGGTTTGCTGGCTATGGGGAGCTGTCATGTGCTCTGTGGATGGGGGCATCTCTGTACTGGAGTGCCATTCCCCTCCCCCATTTATAACAAGCCAAGGTGCCTCTAACAGATGGGCACCTCCTACCTGTTGCAGACACACATGTGACTATTGTGTGACTTTCCCTGGGGAGTCTGTCTAGTCACCCCACAGAGACCAAAGAAGTGGTCCCACACCAATTTTCTGATGCAGTTACCTTCTGCTTGCTGGAACAAACACCCGACCAGAAACAACTATGGCACAGAGTGCATTCCTATTGCAAAAAAGAGGGAACCGGTGAGCTTACAGGGACATGGCTGACTCATAGACAGCACCATCACCAAGAAGCTCACTCTGGCGTAAGTGATGACTCACAAAAGCTCCACAGATGGGCTCCTCCAGTCAGCCTTTGTACACTCACCATTCTAGCTCCTCCCAAACCCCTTGCGGCTGGGGCAGAATAGCCATGCAAGGAGGAGGCAGAGACAGGAGGGAGCCAGTGGCTGGAATCTCAGGGGAGGGTCTGATGACCTTGTCCAACTCCTCCCAGCAGGGTCCTGAGAGGTCTCCCTGGGGTGATCACAGCAGCTCATGACCAAGGCTCATGGTGGATCAGGTTGTGAGGAAGCAGGACCCGCAGCAGATGGAACCCCTAAGTGCACCTGTTAACAGAAAGAGGGGCGCTGGCCAGAGAAGACCACAGGGCACACAGGGACTTGAACACAAACACCTCATCCTCACCTCTTGCTAAGTTTTGGGCCCTGCAGGTGGGCTGGTCTTTTTTCCAGAAGCCACATAAACCCGCCTCTGTCCTGGGAGCTGGGGTGTTGGGAGACTGTTAAATTCCAGAAGCCACTATGTTTGGTTTACAACTGCCTGGGGAGTGCTAATGGTGTCTCTCACCCAGCTTGGCAGCTGGTCCTCAGCTCCATCAACAAAACACGTCTGCACCAAGGTCCCAGCCACCCCACCCACCCACGCCCCCTCCCTGCTCTTGAGATGATCGACAGACTGTGTGACCTCACATCAGCTGGAATGGCCGCTGCTGGCTTCCCAGGTTTTCATAAGGAACAGAAATGCTCCTGTCCAGTCTTAACCCTTACCAAGAGAAAGTTCCAGCACCTGCTGTTTATAGAACCCTGAGCAGTTGCCAGGTAGGGGGCTGTGTGCTCTGTTCCCCCCC
>PVHP010030604.1:0-20425 GCA_004024765.1 Zapus hudsonius | reverse complement strand
GATGATAGAGAGGTCCCAGTGCTGAACACTCACTGTCATTTCTTCTCAGCACTATGGTATCTTTTGCATTATCCCAGTGGTCACCACCATCTGAAAAAGAGAAACTTCTGAAGCTGTGAGTGAGAGTAGTAATATTATTTGAGTATGCTTATTTTTAAAGTGCTTATAAGGCAGTTTGGTGGCTATAATATATGCATTTAGCCAGACAACAGCAGGCATTACTCCCCTAGGGCTCATGACCTCCCCCACCAAAGGCTTTTGACTAGGTCTTCAGTACCAGGCATGTATTCCCTCCCATGGAGCAGGCCTCCAGTCCAATTAGAGAGCAATTGGTTTTCCCAACAATAAACATGCCACTATTGCCCCAGTTGGCACTTTTGGCATGGCTGGCCAATCTTAAGGTTTGCAAAGTCCACTGCTGTTCACCACCATTGATGACTTCTCTCTCTTATAGGGCTGCATGGAACCACAGCTTTTCCAGCTTTCTGTCAGCTGGTTAACAGGGAGGAGGTTTCCAGCTCAGCTCCAGCTTGATTCTCAGTAACAGTAAATTGGGCTGTTTCCTTAGTGTTGATTTTTGTAGATGAAACCCTTTAGCAGATATGTATTCTGCAAACATTTTCTTTCAGCGTTTGGCTTGCATTTCTATTCTTTTAACTGTGTTTTCAGAGAAGTTTTTAATTTTAATAAAGTGTAAAAACAGTTTTTCTCTAGTGGAAATAGGATACTTTATCAGTACTTGAAGGTATCATAAGGTAATAATGATGAAAATGGTGTGACCCTAGTTCCAGAACAGACAGAAACAGAATACATATTGAATATGCATAAAAAACAATGCATAGCTGGTAGAGCAGATGAGCTTAGAGCTTATGAGGTTCTGTATTTCAAATCAGTGAGAAGGAACATGAAGAAAATATTTGCCTAGCTACAGAGACATATACACATAGATTCTTACTTGGTATTTTAAGCTAAATGAAAAATACAAATGTACAAATAAAGTTAAATATCCTAAAATGAAATGAAACATATATTATGTGTTTGTGAGATGAAAACATCATAAAAGTAAATCATAGACTTGGCTACATAAAACAGCTGCTCAAAGACACCATATGTTTAGGAATATGTTTGAAATATTACATCTACAAGATTAGAGAATAATTTCACTAATTCATATCAAAACTCTTAAAATGGAAGAGAAAGATAAGAGCAAAACTTAAAATGTAAACATACATTAAAAACAATAAATCATCAAAGAAAGACCCATAGATATGAATTTTTAAAAAATAAAGAAATTTATATTGGAACAATGATTTATCATTTATTATCCATTATATTATAAAAAGAATGCATATATGATAATCTCTATTGCTAGGGATGTAGCCCAGTGATAAAAGACCTGTTTACCATGCTAAGGTTTATTTACAAGCACAATAGGCTCTAGAATGGAAATGTCACTCTTGATGGTTACAAAAGTAGTATGATATTTGGAGCAAAATCAACACATATCCAAAGTTTGAAAAATATGTAGAACTGATGACCTAATAATCCTACTGTTTAGAATTTACCCAAGAAAATATTTGACAAAATGAAATGCCTCTGCCATATTTATAATATCAAAATCATGGAAAAGATTGGATCCAAGGGATCTAAATAAGTTACATGAAATAACTCAATCACTTGATTAGAGATGTCCGTGAGCATACACTCCGTAGTTAGGCTGCTGAAGAAAACAGCAGAGCTTACCAAAGTGCAATGTAAAATGTGTGTCTTTTCACATACATAAAAACCCAGAATAGTTTAAACCAGAATGTCCATAGTCATTGCTCCTGATGGCATCATGATTTACTTTAATTGGCCAAAGTTTAAAAGATGTGAGGGTGGAGAGAAAATAAATGTCCAATCAGAGAAGGCTATAACAGTAGCAATGCTGAAAATAAGCTTTGCCTAACTCACAATGTATTTCTAAGTCAGTCCTGATCCTAGAGTTGCTCTGAGGATAGAGAACGAACCCAGAAGGTGCCTCGGTAATTCCAAAGCCTCCTCCCTTGCATATTTGTGAGAGAGTCAAAATGGCAGCAAGAGAGCTTTGGGTGTTAAATGGTAATACCACAGAGCTATTTGACAACAAACACTTAGCTTTTCCTTTCCTTAGTGTTTAAGATTCTGACGATGCCTGACATTTCTTGTCAAAAAATTCACTCATCTGTCACGCACTGCTAGATCTGCATGGTGTCCTGCATCTGAACTCATCTTCGACAACACACAGAATCTGTTGACAAATGGCTCTTTTCTCTACAGCCTTCATGATACGATGACTCATTCCCTGGTGGGTGGTAGATAACTCTGCCCTAGGTCACTAAGTGAATGATTTGGAAAGCCTCTGTGGCTGAACATATTGGAGCTAAATGATGCATTGGGAACGATGGGGTCATAGAGCAGAGGCTGCAGATTGTCAAATGGTGCGTGACAGGCATCAGAAACGCCGTGCAGATGGAGAGGCTGTGACTACATTTCAGGTACTGCGGCAATTAGAGCAAGCTGAAATCCACACAGGTTCCTCTTGCATATCAGAATATGGTGTCAGTGTTCTCAATAATACAGATGGTGTTTCAACACACATAATAGCCTTACCTCTCACCATCTGGACCCAAAAGAGTCTTTTCTGCTTGGGTTCCCTAATCGGTGCCCATGTTTTACTGTATTAGTAGCAATTAGCAGTGACATTTCTCTGCTCCTTTTTAAAAGCTAAGCAGATGACTTTAGCATTCCTATATTCTTCCTATATTCCAACCTCATTGCTCTCTGCCTGGAGATGATGGGATTCAAAGCAACCCTTCTCTGCCCCTCATTCATCATAAATGAGCATTCTGTAGTTTAGATAAACGTAGTGCAGCACCTAATTGCCAATGGGTATTGTGAGAGGTGAGGTGCTTGTGAGTAACACGGTTCTGTCAACGAGCCTTGATATTGTGTGTGTGTGTGTGCGCGTTGCATGGTGGGAGAGGGAGGCATTTCCTGAGCTAAGAGGAAGGCTGGCAAAGCAATCACAACAGCAGGAGAAGCCTTGGAGATATTGATTTCTGTTTTGCTCTGCGCTTTCCACTTTAAGGGAAAGGAAAGGCTCCTCTGCAAACTCATGCTTCAAGGGACCTTTATATTACCAGGCTGACAGGAGATGTTGCCTACAGATATTTTTTCCTACCTCATTTCTGGTGGAAAAATTACTAGGGAGTAATTTCAAGGCTAATAGGAAATTAAGTGTTGTGGTCGAATTGTGTCACTTCAAAAAGATGGGCTGCAGTGTCTGGTACCTATGAACCTGACCCAGTTTGGAAATAGGACCTTTATAGTGATCGAGTCAAGATGCTGAGTTGGGAGAGGAATTCCTTTAATGATGCCATCCATGTGTGAAGGCAAGAACTCTGGAATATCAGGAAGGGAGCGCTGTGATCACGGAGGCAAGGGTTTCAGTGGTACAGCAGCACATCAAGGCACACTCAAAATAGCCAGCCACAAACAGCAGCCAGAGAAAGAGATGAATTCTTCCTTAGAGACTCCAGAAGGAATCATTTTTGCCAATTTCATGGTTCTGTATGTCAACGCCCATAATTTTGAGGCAATATATTTCTGTTGTGTGCCACCCAGTTTCTAGTAAATAGTTGTACCAGCTCTGGGAAAACTACCTCACAAAGGAAGGTCTTTTGGGTGAAGTGAGAGTCTCTTGAGTGTCTAACTAGTTCATTCTTGACACAGACATAATCACGAGCAGAAACTGGACAGCTCTGCTGCTCATTCACTTAACTCAAGGGCAAGAGCAACACACATGACAACATTTCTGTTGACTTTTCTCCCTTACTAACAAGAGCAGAAAATCCATGTGAGCCACAACCATGCTCACTATACCATAGCTCTTGCTCTTCAAATTGGCATCTTCATTTTCCCCACCAATGCCAATTCTGTAAGTTATGAAGTGTGAAGCTGGCATTAGGACCAAGGATCAGCCAACTATGACCCTGAAATAGTAGACAGAGCCTTATTCCATTTTAGCAAAATACAGTTATTACATCCCAGATAAATCATGCATCTCTAAGGAAGAAAATATTTCTTATGCAGAGTGGTTGCCTACAACCTAACCCTATTGATATAAGTAGTCAAATTGAATTGGGGAAAGGACACTGGAGTGATTTCTTTGTTTTATTTATTATTTTTTACAATGAGTTGATATCCTCAATTCCCCAATGCCCCCCTCCCCATCCAATCAGCTGGATATCCTCCTACATGGGCCTTCTGGATCAGTCCTTGGGGCTGGGGACCATAGATAGCCTAGTATTCAGCCCGCTTCTCCTGGCCCAAGTGTGTTGTTACTGAGGGGTGCCATGCCTCTGGATATTCTCCCCCACCATGGCTCTCACAATCTTTCCGCCCCCTCTTCCGCTCAGTTCCCTGAGTCGTGGTGGGTGAGTATTAAGGATGCTTTAATGTTGTGAGCTTAGGGGTTTTTGTGTTGAGAATCGTTGGTTTCTGTCTCACTGACTTACCCTGTGTTTATTGAATGGTTGTGGCTATGGTTCCCTTTTTCATCCCCTCATTCTCTGCGGGGTTCCATATGGATCCTCCATGGTATGACTGTGGTGGCTCATCTCTTGCGAGAATCTCAGCTAGCGGCCTACAGTTGCCCAGGGTTAGATGGGCCACAGCTCTCTCGCTGCATCCTAAAAAACACAAACACAATTTCCATCAGAGAGTGAGATCAGTATAGGTTAACAAATATACACCATTCTGGATTACCTAGATTCTATTTTTAGTAGCCTCCCCGTCAATCAATCCCGTAGCACATCTTTTCATGTGAGCCCAAGAGTACGGGATCTGGTGCATATCGCACTGATTCCCCAGATTCAGTCACGGGCTTCCCCACACTAAGTGGAATATTTGGCTGAATTTAGAAGCTGTGGATTGTCTCCTGCAGGCCCAGGCTCCTCCATTGCACAAGTGCTCCTTTCTTGGTTCACTGTTCTCTCCCAATAGGAGGTGTGGTCAGCCTACTCATGGCCGAAGTCTGTGTTTCATGCCAGTGGTCTCTGTTTACTCCAATGCCTTCCAGCAATGCACTAACTACCATCTGGGGGCTGGATACCATTCCGTACCTTGAAGGGTCTCTCGATGCTGATCAATGGCATTCTGTGGTTTCTTCAGCAACAGGGTTTTGCCTCAGGTTTGGGGAGGTCACTCAAGAGATTGACAGATTTCTGTCTTGTTTTTGGAACCTCATGGGTCACTTTGGTCAACAGCTCAGTGAGGGAAGGAACCAGTGACTGGGACCAGGGGTTGTCAGACTGATCAATTATTCAGAGGCTTAGACTCTCTCCCCTACTACTCATGGCCCCTCTTGCCAGTAGACGCCCACTATTTGCTCAATAGGTTACAGTATGCTCGTGAGGATTTTATGTTTTTGAACCTAATTTGGTTTAGTCTCATGCTTAAGCCATTCCCCTCCCCCAATCTCTTACCCCTCATTCATAACCTCTCACTTCTTTCTACTAGTCTGTGTAGAGTTTACGGTTATCCTGGTTAAGGACCACATATGAGGGAGAATATGTGTGTTCGATTCTCTGTTCTTTTTGAGTGTTCGCTTAGTAAGATCTGCTCAGTCAGACCATTTTTTTCCCAAATTTCCATATGCCATT
The DNA here is from genome assembly GCA_004024765.1 of Zapus hudsonius. Lineage (NCBI taxonomy): Eukaryota > Metazoa > Chordata > Mammalia > Rodentia > Dipodidae > Zapus > Zapus hudsonius. The sequence continues at coordinate 14,741 of PVHP010030604.1, read as the reverse complement.
TTTCCTTTCAGCTGAGTAAAATTCCGTTGTGTAAATATACCACAGTTTCGCTGTCCATTCCTCCATGGATGGGCATTTGGGTTGATTCCAGTTCTTGGCTATTATGAATTGAGCTGCTATAAATATAGTTGTACAAATGTTTCTGCGTTGAGATGTGACATCTTGTGGATAGACGCCTAGTAGAGGGATAGCTGGGTCCATTGGTAGTTCTATGTCCATTCTGTTCTTCAAAGCAGTGTGGAGTGATTTCTTGAAGCACAATCTTATAATAGGCTCTATTTTATTCTACTTTGAGTAGCAATAATGCACACATATGAAAATAAATAAAGACAACTTATATTTATATTATATTTATATTCTCAATTCAGACAGTTTTCCTATGGCTTCTGAGAGAATTTCAACTGATTAAGACATGGTTTAGGATTTGATTCTCTGGGTAGGCTCCATAGTTCATGACTGTACCATACAACCTTGCCAGCCAGCGATTTCATAGACAGGAATCACTGCACAGGGTGTGGGACAAACCAGCTTGTGTGCAAAACTATCCCTTAAGTGTGTACATCCTACAGCCTTCGTACAACATGACCCCACTGAATCAGCTCCCATACTATTACAGAGGTAAAGATGAGATCCCTCTAAAAGTAGGTCTGGCTCTTCTCGACCTCAGTGAATCCATACTTTGTGTTGATAGAAACTTGATGACCCCTTCCAGGAACATCTGTTTCCCTTTTCTTGTGATGAGACACTGGAAAGATGTGTGTCAGCATCAAACCTCTCTGCTTTCCATATAGTCCATCAAACCTGCTGTTACAGCACAGAGCCAAGAATTCAGCGCAGGGCAGAGATCATCTAAATCACCTGCAATGTGTAAAGATGATTTTATCGTTTCCTTGTGCCCAGTTGCCGAAAACTAATTAAAGCTATGGAGAGATGCTTTACATCTCTTCCTGACAGGCTATGGGCCAATGCCAAATAATGTTATCTGTTGGGATTCTTACTATGGAAAATGATGTCAAAAATATACATTTAATACAAAATTTGATTACTGAATGTTCCCACAATTATATTTTTATTTTTCAAAACTGCATTATTTTTAATCCAAAGCATTTAAAGACAGGGGGAGGGTATGGTTCCTTGACCTTGGCTGTGGGTGCTGGAGACAGTCTTCTTAAATGCCATCTTGTGAATTTACTTTGTATTTTGTCTGAATGTGCAGAATGACATGCAAATAAGATTTTTCTGAAATTACATGTAGTTATATGTTTTTATCAGAAAAACCCCATGGCTCAAGTTCACCATCCAGTCATTGCACTGAGGTGAGGGGCAGGGATCAGGAAATTGAAATACCAAGCCAACCACAGCTAATCTAATCCCCAGCCATAGGGTTAGCTATATGTGGCATGGAAGAGTCGTTTGCATGGATTTTGGGAAAATGGATATTAGGAGAGACACTAGGTGCCCAAAACTCCACAAATACCAGCATGTTTTCAGTGGATAATTCATGGCCAGGAGGGTCCCATAAAAAACATAATCATTAATTTTGCATGTTTAGCTTCTATATTATGCTCTGGTGTCTATTATGTGACAAATCGGTGGTTTGTAGACCAGAAACTCATTTTTCAAAAAAAGGTAACTTAATAAATAAGATGTTGGAAGATATTTGATTATATAAACCAGTTTTCATTTCACCTAAAGTTACCTTTGTGAACCTTTGTAGGTGCAATGATATTTCACTGTACAAAGAGCACTCATTATTGACACAGATGCTTTATTTTTGGTAAAATATCTCCCAAAATACTTCAGAGCACCTACACACAGAAAGAAATCTACATCTTAAAAATGTGGCAAACCTGTCAATTTGAACATATGATTACATAACAAACTCTATTAAGAACTTATTTCAGGAAACAGTTTTGGGTAATAGGAACTTTTTCTAGGTGTTTTTTCTGTTAAACCATTTTAACAAGTCAAATCTCCCCAAGGATATCTTGGGGAATATTTAGAGCATTAAGTATTTCTAGACATATACAATAATTGTCCAATGATTATAGGGAATTTGATGCCTACCACATTTTAATGGAAGAAAAATACAACTCCAAGAAATATTTAGATCATGAAATATAATACCAAGACCTCAATAAATATAATCTAATCAGGAAAAAATAACACAAATCACACATAATACCACAAAGAAAATTTCACACAGTTTACTTAGAGTCATTTGGGCCTTTAGTCTCTTAAATGTTCTTAGATTACTTGTACATTTACAAACCATGCTAAAGTAAATGGGGACTGACAGTCCAAAAGGCAAGGACTTCATTTTTATTCATTTTTGTCAATAATCCACACGCTGCATGCACCCAATGCAGCTTCATAAACAATGACTCCTAGAAGAACCTCTGAGCTGCAGTTGAATAATTTATACCAAAAATACATTTCAAAAGTACATTTGGCTTGATTTCTTTTTTTCTACTGCTTTGAGGCATTCTAGAAGACTACATTTTAAAGATAGCTTCCCACTCTTGTCTGAAATGAAAAACCAGCTCATGAAAGAGAACCCGGTAACTTTGTGCTCTCTCTGCTTTCAAAAAGCCTCACAGGGTTCTGCCACACCTCTGCTGGGCACCTCCAGACACACTGATTTTTCTGCCTTCACGAAGAGGTCAGGTTCTCCTAGCTCCAGTCCTCAACTTTGGGTGATGTTGACCTCATTCCCATTGCTTTCAATAGTTCTCATTGAAATGAAGTCAAGAGCATTGCAGTTAGGAAGAATTATTTCCACTTGATTTCCACTCAGTGTATTATTAGGACACAGTCTGACTGCTGGGGAAATAAAACCCTTCTCAAGATTCAATAGTTCCAATAAACAGACACTTACTTCTGAGTGTTGTAAGGAGGTTGGATGAATTCAGGGACCACACTCAGTGTGTGAGTTCTGACAGTTCTACCATCTCCATAAAGTTGCTAGAGAGGCTTCTCTGTCTGGGACATAGTTCAGCATGGAAATCATTCATTAAATATTAAAAGATACAATTAAGTAAAACTTTTATGTATATCATGTACAGCCACCTTCCACTACTTGAAAGTTACTCATGTAGCACCTGACTGCTGAGTAGTGTCTAAAGGAACTCAACAGGACAGCTAAGGGCCCAGAAAGAGAGAGCAGATTATTTGTAAATCTCTCTGAGACATTTAGAGAATGTCTTATGAATTTCCTTAAATGCTCAAATTCATAAGAGTTAAATAAATCTCTACTGTTTTTTGTTTTTTTCTCCATACTGCATATCCAAAACCAAATAGAAATATTTCTAGGAACAGACCATGTATCAAGTCCTATAAAGTAGTTTTCTGGGGAAAGTGACAGAGATTTCCCATTCAAGAGTCCTATTTCTGTCTTGTCACACTTGGTGCTTGCTCTTATCTGCCCAGTACTGGGAGATCTAGCTCAATGCAAAGAACGGAAGAACTGGGAATCCTACAGACAAAAGCTAGACAAAAGTGCAAAGCTCCAGCACATCAAATGCCTAAGAAGGCAATATAAGCTAACCACTGCATATGATTATCTACACATTTTAAAGCAGTAAGAGATGCTGTCCTGGACAAAGAGGGTGACTTCAACAAATAGAAAAAAAAATGTTTTGTGAAGACAGAGATATCAGGCCATTCAAATAGCAAGCCTTATTTATTCAAACATTAAGGTTTACCTTCAAAGAAATTCCATACTTGGAAGTGGTAACTCTGGGCCTTTCAATGAAGTCATTCGCTCTACTACAAAGGAGCAAGCACCTAAAACCTAACAATGTGTATGCATACTGTGTACACTTGATTAGGACTACCACTCAACAGATTTCTGGACCTGTTCCATGCTTAAATTTCTTTCACTTGGTGCTAATCTCCAAAATCTATGACCTGCCTTTAACCTTTGGTTTTGATTTGACCACTGGAGATTTTGATCTCTGGCACACTGCTCTGGGTCTTTGAAAGGCTTGGGCCTGAAGCATCTCATTTGTCAGACTATTCCCCACACACCTATCATTCTTCTGCCCTTCTTTTGAAGAAAACTGGATTTTTACATTCCACCTTCTATGTCAGAAGAAGTAGGAGAAGGTGTTTGGAAGCCTAATGTCACATGCTATTTAGTAAAGAGTCCCACTGCTTTCTGTGAGCTAATGCTCACAGGCAATATGAAAACTATATAGCATGTCATTCTCAGATGCTTGAAGGGCAGATGGTTAAAAAGAGATGCAACAGAGCGAGCTATGTAAAATATCTAACGAGGACAAAGTAAATGTTTACCTTGTACTCACAGACGTAATGGAAATAGATTGACTGCAATTTAAACCGGCTACTTCCCACAGTTGTGATTAACTAAGTCAGAAGTATATTTTGGGACTGAATGATTCATTTAATGTTCTAAACATCTTACTTTTGATGCATGAATATGTACAGTTTTGTAATAGAATTGCATTTTCTTTGAGACACAATTTTCCATTGGCTGGTGCCCTGGATTATTGGGGATGGGGAAGAGGGGAATTGAGAACTGGGGATAACAACTCATTGTCTGCCCATTAAATAATGTAACTCATTATAGATATAAATAAATAATTAAATAAATAAATCTAGCCTCCATCTATCTCTGCCTTCTGACTAGAGAGGCAATGTGACCAGCTGCTTCACACCGCCAAGTCTTTCCCTCCATGATAATAATACCCTCAATCAAGAAGCCAAAATAAGGCCATATTTCCTTAAATTCTTTGTCTGTTTATTTTGTCATACTAAGGAGAAAGTAACTGATACAGAGGGTTAAGGCCTCATCATGAAATTTTGGGGGGGACATGACTCAGAGCATAGCATAGGCTAATCCTCATCTATGTTTCCCTGCATTCTTTTCTGGGTTGTATAAATATTTTCTCAGCTACATGGCTTTCTGTGAAGTTGGCTCCTCCTCTAGTACACTGATTTGAAATCAAACTGCCCACCTAGAGAAATCAATCACCTTGGCTCTAGAAAGTAGACTCTTTCAAACCTCATAGTTAACTCAACCACACACTTTCCAACCACAATTCTCATGAGGGTGGTGACAACATCTTCTCAGATGTGGCAGGTAATAAAACACACCTCTCTCCTCTGCAAATTACTAAAGCTCTCCTCCTGGAATAAGAACAATTTCTGAATGCAGAAATATCCATCCTTTAACCTTTTCAAAATTGACTATAATCAACTCTGACTGTGAGATGCTTGGGTTATGGAATATGAATTATCTAATTTCCAAGACATCAGGCCTTCTTCTTGGTAAAGTGCAGCCTCGTTTTCACATAATCTCAGCATGCACATTTCAAGGTCCCATCACAAGCATAATGAATCTGAAATGTTGCAGCTCCTAAGGAGCTATAAATGGTAGGTCATACTGTTTGTTTAACTCTTGACAAGGGGAAGGAAAGGAAGATACTCGAAGAAGTGACAGAAATGTCCAATGGTCCTGCTTAAAGCTGCACAATTAATTCATAAATTCCACAGTCACTTTCCCTCCTCCCTGTCCCCAATCAGCTGGATATGCTCCTCCGTGGGCAAACTGGCTCAGTCCATGGGGTACGGGGTTATGGAGCCTAGGAGTCAAACCAGTTCCACCCCGTTTTGTATGTTTTTACTGAGGGGGCCATGTCTCTGGAAATTCTCCTCCACTATTGCTCTTACAATCTTTCCGCCCCCTCTTCCGCTCAGTTCCCTGAGTCATGGTGGATGAGTTTTAAGGCTGCTTTATTGTTGAGGTCTTAGGGGCCTTGTTGCTTCTGCTTTGGGTTGTGTTGAAAATCGTAGGTGTCTGTCTCACTGGCTTATCCTGGGTTGACTGATTGGCTGTGGTTATAGGTCTCTTGCTTATCCCACCACTCTCTGTGGGGTTCCATGTGGATCCTCCACAGTAGGTCTGGGGTGGCTCATCTCTTGCTAGGATGTCAGCTATCTGCCTGTGGCTCGTTGGTAGGGCTGGAAAGGCCACAGCTCTCTCACTGCCATCTGAAAAATACAAACAGAATCTCCAACGGAGAGCGAGATCAGTATAGGTTAACTGAGATACACATTTCTGAATGCGCAAGATTCTATTGTGAGTAACCTCTTTTTAGTTCACTGGTAAAGTAAATTTCTCTTTGGGGGCCCAAGATTTGGTTCCCAAACGATTTTGCCCTGAGTCCCAATTCCAGTTAAGGGCTTCTTATCACTGAGTGGATTACTTGGCCAAATTAAAAGCCATTGATTACCTCCCCTAGGCTTTGGCACCTCCATTGCACAAGTGATCACTTCTTGGTTTACTGCTCTCTCCCAGAAGGAAGTGTATTCAGCCTACTCATGGCAGCAGACTGCATTTTATGTCAGTGGTCTCTGTTTACTCCAGCTGTCATTGACCAGCTTCCCCTGGCAGTTTATGCAGTGCCTTCCAGCACTGCACTAGCTACCATCTAGGGGCTGGTTACCATTCTGGACCTCGAAGGGTCTCTCGGTGCTGATAGATAACTTTCTGTGATTTCTTCAGCAATCGGATCTTACCTTTGGCCTGGGGTGGGTATTTAAGAGGTTTGACAGAATCCTGTCTTGTTTGTGGGACCTTATGATTCTCTTTGTTTAGCAGCTCATTGAGGGAAGGAGCCAATGACTGGGACAAGGAATTGTAGGTCTGATCTTTTTTTTTAAGGGTAACAATCTAGTATTTTTATGGAAAAGGAGCATTTTTCCCTTCAGACATCCCAGTTCTCCCACAGGTGAGGAAAAAACTTTATGACTACTTATGTTTTTCTCTAACCATGTCTTGGCAACTTTTACAGGAAGAAGGTGTGAACCTTGTCAGTGAAATCAAAAAAAGTCACTGGATCCTGTTGTCTGAGTGAGGCCGTTGCTGGGCAGGAATAGTCATACGCCTACACTCATCGTCCACTCTTCTGTTCTTCCCGTTCACTTCCTGCTCCCATGAGATAAGCCCACTCTCGTCCATGCACCTCTCCTGGTGCTTCAGATATTCAAGATGGTATCAGTGGAGAAAGAAACCCTCCTAAATGTAGTCCTAAACATGATGTCACAGCTCCCAGGAGATGACAAAGGAGCAATAGCAGGTGCACACTCAGAAAGTAAAATAGTCTTATTTCCACATTTGGCTATAAGTCCTATTTATAAAGCTGCCTCCCTTTCTAATAGGGAACTTCAAGGAGGAGGATAAGTGGGTGTTTGGATTCAGAGACCAAAACCATATTCCCCAAACTTCTTCATCAAAAACAGCTTGATCAGAGTCTTATGCGATGCGTAGGATTTTCTAAGTGAAGGGTAGGAGGTGGGAGTGGGAGGCAGCTGGAACAGGCAGCATAAGGAGAGCATTTCAGAGCAGAGCAAACAGCATCAGTAAGACTGACACAATTGGAGCACAGGAGAGGACAGGAGGAGCGGAAGACACCAAGGCTGCATGCTCCTGGGTCTGGGTCAGGCAATTCCAGCTGCCATGCAAATATGATCGGATTTGATTCTGTAGGCAATCAGAAGCAATTGAAGTAATTTCAGCCAAAGAGCAGCATAGCAAAGCAATATGATATAAAGGTGTTTTTGAATCAGTGTGGAGAATCAATGAGAGAAGGCTGAGAGGAGCTGGGGTTGTAATTATAGATAATCTAGGTAAATGAGAATTTTGACAAAAGAGAGAAGAATGGAATTCGTATTTGAGGGTCAAATGTGTAATTGACAGGATGATGCTAGGAGTTCTAGGTACTTATTTTCTCAAAATAACTCTGTGAGGAAAGAATCTCATATTGTGATCAAGAACTGGGCCTGCAAGATTGCATGGTACTTAGCCTGAAGTCTCAATAGCTATAAAATGAGAAAGCTTAGATTGGAACATGTCTGTCTCATTTCAACTCTTCTTTTCAAAATAAGCTGTGTTTCATGCCAGAGGGAGTGAAGAAATCAATACAGATACAAGAGAAAATAGGAGGTCAAAATAATGGAAAAAAACGAATTAACTATGGTAGAGGTGGGTAGATGGGGAAATGAAGGAACCACTGGAATTATGGAAGAGACAATAAACTGATTATTATAGGTTATCTGGGTTATTTGGTTATCATAGGTGACCAAGTGTTGTTAGATGTTCATACTCAGAGCAAAACACTGACTCAAGTTTCACCAAACAAAATAAAATAGCATTGTCTAGAAAAAGAAGGGGTTCATCCATCAGAAGTCATAACTCATTTTTCCTATTTTCTTTTTTTTTTCTGCTTTTGAACAGAAACAATGAAAAGATTCTTAAGTCCTTGTTGAATTGCTGAAGATGTTGAAACAGATAACCCTAGAAGTAGCACCTCCTAGCAATGGAATATGAAAATTTATCTGCTTAGAGAAGTCCCGAAGAACTGTGATTCATACCACTGAAAGAAGAGCGTCAAGTGCCTCTAAAACTACTCATATTTCATGATGTGCTAAAAGGCCTGAAAATCTAAAGAAATTCTACTCTACTCTGCCATGCTCATGATCACTAAACTCTAACATATGACCCAGATTAAAATCTTCACATGGAAAAGATGCATAAGCAAAATCAAGTGTCAGTGTTCAGGGCTACTGTCTCCGAAGCGTCACACAGATGCACTTAATCTTCCAGCAGCAATGGATGACAGCACAGGCAAGGTGTGGCCATCAGTAAGGCTTAGCTGAGGCATATTGGACATGGCTTTTTGCCGAGTGTCTTCAGTGTGTTGAATTTTGTTTGTTAGAACTATACAACCCTTGGCACCTGTGAATGTGATGGAAGGAATGCCCTTGCATACTCGATTAAGACGCTCAAGATCATATTGGATTTATGATAGAATCTATATCCAATAGCTGGTATTATGTTCAAAAAGAAGAGGCTATAGAGACATAGGGAAGAAGCCCATGCGAAGATGTGCAGTGAATGCAATTTTGCTGCTGACCCAGGGAACCGGAAGACAGACTGTGAAAGATTCTGACCTTGAGCTTTCATAGCCAGGCTCTGCCAACACTTTACTGCAAATGATGGACTCCAGAACTCAGAGAGAATCCACTTGTGTTGTGTGAAGCTACTCAGTTGGTAGTGACTTGCTTCAGCATGCTCTGGAGTTTGGTAATAAGAAGTAAGAAGCTGCTGTAATAAATACGAAAAGTATAAAAGAATGTTGTGAGAAATATGAACACTGAAGGAACCTCTGTTGATCCCTCAACATGATGAGGAGCACTTTGTTGGAAATTGTGGAGAAGGTGATCCTTGTACAAAGAAACAACAGTTGGTTGGATTTTGTTGTGCTAAGGTGTAAGAAATACAACTGGTTTCCACATTGTGAAATTTAGCAGGAGAAATTTCTAAACAAAGAGTTAAAGGCACAGTTTGGTTTTTCCTGGATGTTGATGATGAAATGTAAGAGAAAAAAATAGATGACTTGATGAAACTATGAAGCAAATAACGACTTGGGATACTGTTTGTCCACATTGTAAAAGATGTTGAAGCATCCTTTGCAGATCAGACTGAGCATGTGCAAATCATACTGTCACAAACAATAGGTGCACTACTAGTGATTGATTAGATGCAATTCAACTGAATCTACTTAACCGTCTGAGTGGAAGCCAGGGGTAGAGATAGGTTTATCCCAGAAAGGTCTGACTAGGAAACTCTTGCTAATATTATGGAACCCCTTGATACCCATGGGAAAACTGCAAGGTTATTAACACCAAGTAACCAAAGCTACTTTCAGCTCAAGATGAAAGGGAAAGAGATGGAATAAAACCATGAAAATCTGTTTGCTATCTGAAATTCTATAGGTACACAAAAGCTGATAATTCTGAGCCCACTCATGTTATTCTTGGAGAAGGTGGATGATTTCCTGAGGAGGCAGGACTGGCATTCGTGAAGCAGCCTTCCCTGGCTCCAGGATTTAGCTGACCCTTTCCAGCACAAGGAGGCACTTCTTGCTGCTGCTAGTAGTATGTTGAAATCAAAGAAGGGTTCTAGATCTCGGCAGAGAGGGCAATGACCAATTAGAAACCAAAAGAAAGATCGGTAATCATTTCCTTATTTTATATAGCAAATTGCCATAAACTTCACAGTTCAATATAATATTCATTAATGTAATGTTCTGTAAGTCAGATGATCCGCTGGGGAGGCTAAAAGTGAACCACTGCTTTGGGTTCATTAGTTCTTGGCAGAGTTGAGTTTCTTGTCGTCAGAGAGCTGAGATCTTTGTCCCTTTGCTGATGGTCAACAGAGGATGATTCTCAGTTTCTAGGCACTTCGACATTTTGCCATGTGGGCCCTTTTAATCTTAATGCCATCAGTAATAAAATAACCATTGTATGAAAATTTACCAAAGCTTCTACTCTCTCTTGCCGAGATGGATAACGTCTGTATGGAAGCTCACCAGGTTAGACTAGGCCCACCAAAGTCAACCCCTTATTCTGAAAGCAACGAATTTGAGACCTTCATTGAATTGTCAAAACCTTTTCACAAAAGCACTCTATTCACATGGCTAACTGGAAACAATTGTATGTACCTTAGGGGGCAGGAATTAAGGTATAGTCTAGAGAAAGGAGAAAATCCCTTCATTCAGCCTTCAAGTCTCCTCCGCTGGCAGAGCCTCTGCCAGGTCTTCTGGCAAAGTAGGACTGTGCATTTATGCTCCTGAGTGAAAGATTCACATCACATAGACATCTGAATGACCCAGACATATCCAGGAAAGGTTAAACTGAAAACAAAGATCAAAAACCAGATCAAGAACCAGAAATACATTGCCATGTTCAAATTTATTGTAAGTAATGTAGCAGGTTTGGGAGAGGTAAGGGTCACAAAGTACCTTGAATTTTGTTATTCTATATTGCAATTTAATTGTTTGGAGGTTTACAAAAATGTGATTTACAGGAGGTCCTGTGCTTCTAACAAAAAAAAAAATCAGAGCAGAGGTATGTGACACAGAAAGATAGAAACATGGGATAATATCAAGCAAGAACATCACCTTTCAACATTTCTACTTATTCAATTCTTTAATTATATGCTTAAACAACCTATAATAGAAGTACAAAATTAAGGAAAAGCTTTTCAGAGCCTGCTTTTAATTCTCAGCATTAAACTAAAAATGTGCATATCATGATGGTGTCACATTTACCTCGAGTTTAATGAATTCCTATTCTCAAGAACTTTTAAACACTGGCAAGTAGAAACTCATAAATATGTATTTGCTTAACCCTCTGCTAAAGTGAAAAGGAGATGGTTTTTTAATGTACAATGTGACCTCTGATTAGTTAATCTGTACTGGCAGGGATAAGTACTGTGGGGATTAAAAACTCATCCTTAGATGACCTATTAGATGATGAATAGGAAAAAAAAAGTGTTAGAAGCAAGCGCAGCAGCAAAATCAGCCACAGATTAGCTAATGATGTCATCAATACCCTACCTTTCCAGTGCAGAATGGGAAAAATTAAATATTACTTTATTGCTTGTGTGATCTGCCCCTGTCCTTCATTATGGCTGCCCCCCTTCCCAGCGGAAATCAGTTCATCACTGTACACCTAGACCCTACAGGAAAGACTCTCAATAAATATTTGTTGAAAATTGTTCAGCTGAAATGATCATTATTATATTAATCAGGTTCAAACTTTGAGTGACCCCTTCCCTTGATACTATAATGAAGATATAGCATGTCCCAATAAGCTCTTACTCTGAGTGAGGTATGAATGAAGCACTTTGCAAGCATTTCTCACTCCAAAATCCCATGAATCAGGCATCAATATTTCCATTGTACAGAAAAAGAAACACGCAAGAGAGCAAGGATTCAAGAGCCCAAGGTCATGCCAACTTGCACAGACAAAGACAAGGATCTTTGCAGACTTCCAGCTGGCTCTAATATTGTAGTGTGGGTTTTCTCAAAGCTGAACTGAATTCCAACAGCACAATGACACAAATGCAATCTGTCCATGCTCCTCAACGTGGAGTCCCAGTGTAGAGGTCTAAGTGGTGCTCAGATGAGCCCCTCTCTTCTCAAGACTTCTACTAGTAATTATGGCATTTGCATGAGGTCTTCGAGAAACACCTTTAGATAGCACAGCTTTAAAAAGGGTACAGATTGGGTAGTAACACCCCTCAGAGAAGAAAATGCCTCAGTACAAAGAAAAAGCAGCTTTATAAAGTTGGATTCAGTTCTTTATTCATGAGCTTGGATAGTTGAAATAAAACGTATAGTGATCTTAGGTCTTAAACACAAATGTATTAGAATATATGATACAAATTCTACTATACATAATACATACATTTTCATATGTACACATTTCACTACATACATACATATGTATAAGACATATATGTATGTACCTGAGATATATATGTCTGTATATATGTGCACATTATATATTTATTTATACATAAATTTATATAATGTATAGGTGTGATGTCTCATCTTGTAACCATGATGGGATTTAGAATCACCGAGGAGGCACACTTTGGGGCATGTCTGTAAAGGTATCCCAACAGGATGAACTAAGGGGCCTTCCTCCACTTCCTCCTCCATGCAAGACTCCATCACTACTACGCCCTCCTCCAGTTGACATTAGACTCCATCTACTTCAGAATTCCAACATGGACTTAATGTCGGCAACTCCTCAGGAAGTTTCCAGATCTCAGCCCCAGATTGCTAAAACATGCTTTGTGGATTTTGCAGCTACTCGACTCTCAATCTCTCCTGTGTGCAAACACCCATTGTTGAAGTACCCAGCCCATGTCATGTAAGCTAATCGAATGAATCTCTTTTTATAGTCTATGTATATTGTATTGGTCTATTGCTCTAGAGAGCCATGCCTGATTTAAGAGGCCTATATTAATTTTTAATATCAGCAGTTTAAAATGTTCATCTATGATTTATAAGTCCCCTTCTCAACTTTCCAGCAAGAATACATCCAAGTCCAGTTTGAGCAATTTTATTTTTCAGGGTTTTCATGAAGAATTAAAGAGAAAATAAATGGCCAGAACATATTCAAACACACACACAAACATATACAGGCTATACATGTCATTATGTATTTGCATTTCAATAGATCTCATATTCAAGAAAGGCTGGCTATTTGGCTTTAATTATTATTCATGACTAAAACATATGAATAAAAACAGAAATGTTATTTGCCCTAAAATTATCATGTCTATAATTCCTAGTCACTAGTCAATTGTGCCCATAAGTCCACTGCTTCTAAATTTGTTAAATGGAAACACAAAAATATACAATTCAGAAGGTCACAAACTCCATCCTTTGTTTTTTACATAATAGTGGGAGGAATTTATACATGGCTAAAAATCACTGAAGCAAAAGTTAGACAATATATCTAACAAATAATTTGAAGTACACCATATATTTATACCCAGTGTACTTGAGAGAAGACCTTTACATTGTCAGTCTTAGGGTTCTAAAATGTGACACCAATCTTTCATTTTCTCTTAAGATAAGTGGAATATATTTCATGGTATAAAACTATGGGAAAATATGAAGACTAAAAGAAATACTAATACGAGAAAAAGAGAATGTATTCTTGCAAAAGTTCAAAAATATTCGGCAGTCGGAAATGGATATTCAAATGATTTTATTTCTCATACTTTCTTCACTCAAATTACTTTAATTAGCTGTTTCTTAAATAAATGCCAAATACTATAAATTTCACGAGCTTTTAATTATTTTGAGCCAAAGTGAGCTTATAGCCTCTGGTGCATACAGCATAGACCCTATAATTTTTTGTAGATTTTACTAGAATTCAAAGGCATTATGAATCTGAATCTGACTTAGGGGGAGAGAGAAGAAATAAATGGAACGAAGCATGATTCATAGTAGAATATAATTACAGATCTTCATTTACTCCCTAAATTAAAATTTATTCTAGGAATACTGCTTATTCCCAGCTTCAGTGATTAGAACAAATCTCTACGAGAATTGTTCTTTGCACTTAAAGTGGATTTGCATATCACAATGCACTCATTATCATGACTAAAGCCAACTGTACATATTTTGTTATAGTAGACCAGCTTGGAAATCTATTACAGCAAACATTGTCCAGGAGCTGTGACAAATGGCTAGGGATGAAGACAGAATGTCTTGGACTCTGCACTGCAGAAATAAATCAGACGAGGTATTTCTCTATCTCTTTCTAAGCAAGAAAAATGCAACCCTTTGTTTTTGGAAGAAATTGTAAAAAACAAAATAATGTACTTTCCATTATAGACAGCCAGTAAATACACATTTAGGGTTAGTTGTTGCAAAGTATATGTTTTGTTTTTAGTGCAGTCCATTCATGCCACGTATGTTATATTTCAATATTTACATATGTATTCTGTATTTCTGTCATATACGATACTCAAACACAATTGGTTACATATGATACTTTTATTTTTCTCTCACATGCTCTTCTAGATGTGTATAGATCTGGAAAAGCTCAAGATAATTGTTCAGGAGCAAAGTCTCTCTGTCTTGTGGTTCTACCATCATAATGCTCACTGCCTTCACCATCAGGGAAGAAACTGATCCCCTTCATGGGGATTTTACTGGATAGAAAGGAGAAAAGAAAGTCTAGTAGAAAGCAGCAGCTTAGAAGCAGGTGAATTTTAACTTTTAATCATAATATATTCCTAGACATATCAAATATATTCACACATCATCTGACTTTAAAACAGACCAGAAAATGTCTATTGTCACATGTCTGCTGAATGCAGAGGATTCTATTACTGAAGGGACAGA
>PVHP010030603.1:0-21594 GCA_004024765.1 Zapus hudsonius | reverse complement strand
AGGCTTACAGCTGGAGACCGTAGACCACTCAAACCACTAAGTCATGGATTTGAGGGAAGCGAGTTGGTTTGTTCTCAACACATCAAGCTGATACAGCTTCTCCCTTTTCCTTCTATTCCTGGGCCACATTACCATATCTTGCAGAAATGTTAGTTTCCTGGTGAAGATTAGCACAGGAAGTATATGTTATCTAATCTGAATGATGTTTGGGATTGAGCAAAGCCTGATTGCTAAAACTTAATTGTTGAAACAAATCCCCCTTCCCTCCCCCCTTCTTGCCCTCCTTCTTGCCCTCCTTCTTCCTCCCTTCCCCACCTGTAGTAATCTCAACCCAAGGCTCTGCTATGCAATATGCAAACACTCCAGCACTGAGCTCTGTCCCCAGCTCTGGTTTGACTTTTTTTTTTTTTTTTTTTGAGATAAACTCTCACTATGTTGCCTAGGCTGGGCATGAACTCACTTTGTATAGGCAGGCCTTGAACTTGCAATCCTCTTGTCTAAGCCTTCTGAGTAGCTAGGATTACAGGCCTGGGCCAGTAGGCCTGACAAAATAAACTCTGAGATATAGATGTTGAGTAATTGAGATCATAGCATCATGCAAGGGATCTTAAAAAAAACTTTTTAGTTATATAGTTTTTTTAAAAAATATTTTCTTTATTCATTTCATTTTCAAGCAGAGAGAGAAAGAGAGAGAGAGAGAGAGCACTAAGGCCACCACCTTGTGGGTCTGGCTTATGTGGGTCCTGGGGAATTGAACCTGGGGCCTTAGGCACTGGAGGCAAGTGCCTTAACCACTGAGCCATTTCTCCAGCCCAGTTGGATAGTTTTCTTACATGTCCATGATGTATTTTGATCACAATCCCCTCCTATTACCTTCTTTTATGTCCTCTCCCATCCTGAACTCCTTCTTTCCAACTAGATGGACTGTTGATGGGCCCGCTATTGTGCAGGGAACTTCAGCTGCTCTGAGGTCGTGAATGCAATGGTCACTTGGTGTCAGGAAGACAGCGTTCCAAAACATTCCTCCTCATCCTCTAGCTCTTACATTTTTTCCTGCCTCTCCTCTGCAATGTTCCCCGAGCCTTGGAGGGTGTGATAAGAGACACCTCAATGAGTGTTGAGCTCTCAGCAGTCACTTATTCTCAGCACTCTGATGTGTTTTGAGTCTCCAGTGGTCCATCTGCAAAAGAAGCTTCTGACAAAAGGTTAGAGCGTCACTGATCTATGGGCATAAATGTAAATATTAAGATGGAAATTTAATGGGTGTAACATATCCACTTAGCTGTTATTGTTCCCCACCTTGGGCCTATGGTCTTCTCAGCCGTTCCCCCCCCCCCACACCCTGGACAGAACCTAAATCTAATTAGAGAAAAGTGGTTACTTTACAATAGCCATACCACTATTGCACCAGGGGATTCATAGAGCAGACTGGCCAGCTGGGTAGCTTGCATGGTTCAGTCGTCTGATGAAGACTGTTGATGTCTTTTCTCTTCCAGTAGTCTGCATAGCACTTTCTAATACTATGAGAGCTAGCCACTAGGGAGGAGGCTTCTACCTCGTCTAGTTGAATTCTCAGTGTCCTGCAACTGAAGCATTGATGCCTTTAGCAATAAGGTCTAACCACCTAGTTCTCATGGGAAACCAAGAGCACTGGAGATATCCTGTATTGTTTTGGGGGTCTGAGTGGCCTAAAGGGTCTTACAGTATATGATTTCAGTAATTCATTGGATATGCATTTACTAAGATTTGCACATGCCAGGTATGGAACTCAGCATTGGAAATATACCTTACGGGCAAGTTCACTAATTATGGAATTGCATACACATATCATTCCCTTTCACATAATCTCCTTTTGACACCTGGAGACTGTTGGCTTGAAGCTTCCTCTGTAGTTACTTGTTTTTTGTTTTTTGTTTTTTTGCTTTGGCTACCCAATTTTCTTATTTACTTTCTTCCTCTGGTTTAATTTGATGTTGCCGCTATCTAAGACAGGTTCAGATACTAGGAGAGAGGCAGAAAGAGGAATGTGTATTTGGTGTAAGACATTTGTGTGCACATCTGAGCTGTTGATTTAATGAGGTGACATCCGGGTCTGCAAATTGAAGGAGAAGGGAGACAGAAGGGATTTACAAACTGGCTGGATAATTAGAGATTTGTTTAACTGTCACTGGGATTCCATCTCATGGCTTTGCCTTTATAATTAAAGTTATTTCACCACTGGGTTAAGACTTTATATCTTAGGTGTCACCAAGAAGCACATTTTTTTGTGATTGGGTTGTTCTGAAAGGACTTTGAAAACACAAGGTTTATCAAGCAAGTAGTAAAATACAGGCCCAATAAACACAGAGGGGAAAATGCAAGGTGGTTGATTAACGTGTAAAGATCATTGAAGTGTGAGGTGAAATATTGGGTAATCTAGTGGACATGGTTTATTGGTGGAAAATTTAAAACACAAGGTCTTTTAAAATAAATAAAACCTAACTTTGATTAGTGTGTACACTTTGGGTAATAAAATATGTAATCTTGAAAAAAAATATTGGAGTCCCCTTTGAGGTACAATGCTTTAGCAGAGATTTTTCATTCAAAATTAGTGTTTACTCTCAGCCACAGAAAACTCCCAGATGTTTTTTTTTCCCATTAGGCTGTGTATCTAACTAGAAGCCAAAATTATAGAGCACTTTGCAATGTGAAATGTGCTATTCCTCATCTCCAGACCCTGTACTAATATTAATAACCATCATTCATTAAGGGTTCATCTTGTGCCCAACCCTGTGCTAAGTACTTCACCACTCATTTCATCTTCAGAAACCCCTATGGGTATTATTATGTCCATTTTATAAATTACAAGGATGCTATCAAGTGAAGTTAATAGGTACCTTGCCTGTGGTTATGGAGAGGCAGAGCTGTGATCCCCTACCATTCCATCTGATTCTGAAGCCTGCACCCGTGGTCTCTGCACCTTCCCTTGGTTATGTGTGGAAACCCATGTGCTCAGCTTTGCCTTGTGTGTTAACAAGGTGTGATGAGTTTGGAAAGCACACCTTGTCACCCTGGCCTCACTAACAAGCACCTCCACCTCATGCTCTGAAAAATCACGATTCCTATTACAGGGTTTTCATGAGTCTCAAAAGAGACAATGCATAAGAAAAAAAATCTCGTAAGCAGCAGAGGTTCATTCACTATAAATATCAATTATGTTCATTTTATTATCACTCTAATATCAAGTAGTCAATTCTCACAAATTCTGGAGATACAATTATTATTCTGGTTTCCCAAGGAGGCAGAGTATTTGGCTGGCCTTGTAGAACAGGAATATGTTTAGGAGTAAAAACTTTTTGCCAATGCTCCCTCCTTCCCCTCAAATGGGAAGGCTCTGCTTCCCTGGATCCAGAAATCTTTGTTTAAGTCAAAAGCAATTTGGTGCCTGAAGGCATTTTTTCCTTTGCCACAAACATGGAAATACTGTGGACATTGAAAGAACCATGAGTGCCCACCTCCACACACCCAGCGTTTTCCTTTCTTACCTCTCAATAGCCCAAACCTGGGCTTTTTTTCCCCCTAAAAAGGGTATTGTTTTATGTGTGTTTGCATGTGTGTAGAGTGTGTGTGAGGTGGGGTGTGTATGGTAAATGTACGTGTGCATGCAGATGCATATCTCATGTGCATATTTGTGGAGGCCAGAGGAGAACCTTGGGTGTCCTTTTAGCACTCACCCATGCATTTCCTTGAGACAGGGTCTCTCCCTCAACCTGGAACTGCTGTCCCAATGCAAGCCTCAAGATTCTCTGGTCTCTGTCTCCTATGGACTGGGGTTACAGATATGTGTGGCTATGCCCAGCTTTTTATGTGGGTTCTTGTGGTCTCTGCTCTGAGGAATGAGCATCAAGCACTTTTAAATGCTGAGCCATGTCTCCAACACTAAAAGTATAGAAACATCAATGACACACTTATTGCAGTTGGAAGAGAATAGTTTAGGAAAGTAGATGCCATATTGCAAAATAAATCAGTGGCATACCTGGAGTGAATTGGCTTATGAGGCCCAAGGACAACTTTCAAAGAGTGAGTGAGTTATTAAGGCTCTCATGGCTCTGATGCAAGAGCTAAGGCATAAAGTTCATATGTATCTATTCTTGGAACAAACTCACTCAAGGAAAACAAGCACCTGGAGAAGCTTCTGGAAAATCATATCAATTCAGTAAACATTTTTTGAGGGCCAATAACACGGGAAACACTGTATTAGGGACTAGAGATGCAAAGATGTGATATTTCTTGCTTCTTTAAAAGATATTTTCTATTATTGGGAGAGAAAAGACTGAGATACAAGTAAATGTAGAATAAGCTAGGATAGGGTATAATTATAATATAGAGATCATATGCTAGATTAAGAGGGGGTCATGTTCTATTGAACCATCATGAAGAATTTGGGACACTGGAAACAAAGAGTGATCTAGCCTGTCTAGAGTGCTGGGTGACTCTGTGTGTGTGTGTGTGTGTGTGTGTGTGTGTGTGTGTGTGTGTGTGTGTGTGTGGTAGGAGGAGGGGTAAGAAATCAGGTAGAAAGATGAGCAGTTCAGATGACTCTGAAAATACTCTTCAATCTTAGACCCGTGACAAAGACCAAAAGAGGAGCAGGTCCCTGGAATCATCCCATATTCCACATCTACCTGATTCTTACATAGTGTTACTGCAGTTAGAACAAAATCCATGGCTCCAGGGAGTCCAGATGGACTGGGCTTGGCTCCCTGCTTGGGAATGCCAATCAAAGAGAAAGCCTTGGTGATGGTAGAGAGAGAAGGAGCTTTATTCACATGTATTCCCACCAGGAAGAAGTCTCGTAAATAAGAACCTAAGATCTATCTTCCAGGGCTTTCAGCAGTCAAGAGTAAAATGAATGAGTGGGGTTTCCATAGTAGCAGTCCAGGTAATCGCGATCTAGCTACTGGCCTACTTAATCATTACCACAGGTATTGTCTCGGGATCATCCACGCAGAGGATTGTTGGTGCCAAGAGCTGGCTATTCCTTTAGGTCCTTAAAATGTTCATCAAGCAAGCCTGTTGTTTCTGGGAACAAAGTAACCAGAGAAGAAAGACTATGGGAAATTCAGAAGAAAGTAATGAAATGAGATGGTGTCCGAACTAAAATGGAGTTAGCTGGGTCAGTGATTGGATTGCCTTCAATGCATATAGGGGAGAAAGGAATTTTCTCCTTCCCTCTCTGAAGGTCTAAGTCTTAAAATCCTTATTTTAAGGCTGGCAATAGATGTATTATCAGGAGAAAAATCATATACATATTTAATGCATTCAACATTCAAGGGAGCCATACAAAGTGTAAAACTCAAAGTAGGGCCAGATGGTTGGCACTGAAATACCTTCTTCACAGGGGAGAGGGCCATGAGGGCTGCAGGCAGTTCTACAGGGGGCAACAAATGACTTTTAGGAAAAAGGAATGGGTCTAAAGAAAGGACAGTCATTTGGAGATGATTCTTTGGAAGCTCTAGAAAAGACACGAGTTTGTGACAAAGTCTATCTTGGTGTGGTGGCATTTCTCGGCTTTTCTTCCTGCGATGCGGATGTGAGTGTATCTTCCCTGGTTAATGAGATTTCATGGAGAGGGTCCAAAATTCTTTTATTTCTTTTGTAAGAATTTTTTTAAACACCATTTGACAGGGGAACTTCAGCCAAATTGCCTCCCTATGCTTGGGGCAGAAATTAAAGAAAGTTTGAGAGACCTTTTATGTCTCAGATATATATAGCACTTCAATAAAAATTAAAGCAAGGGCTGGAGAGATGGCTCAGTGGTTGAAGGTACAAAGTCTGACAGCCCTGGATTGACTCCTCAGTACCCATGTAAAGCCAGATGCATGTGGCACATGCATTTGGAGTTCATTTGCAGTGGCGAGAGCCCTCATGTACCTATTTTCTTCCTCTCTGCTTACAAATAACTAGAGAAACCTTGATTTTTGAGGCGACTTCTAGGACCCTCCAATTTTCTTTAATTCAGACTGTTTCATCATGGAGTGTGACCTCCTGAAGGCCAATACAGGAGTAAGTCTGTATCTTTTGTGGGGTACTTTGGATGGATTCCTTGAACAAAATAAGCATGGCCAGAGCTAAGCTTCTTCCTTTCTTATTTCCCCTTTCTGTTTATTCTATCTGCCTTTCCCCAGGGCTCCACATCAGAGCTAAGGGTGTATCATAATTGGCTATGGTTATTGAGGACAGAGGTATTCCTGGTTTAACCCATTTGAGTTTCTTATTCGTGGCTGCACAATCCTGCCATAGCTGGGGTGGGTTAGCCTCATTTCAGAACAGGAAGGCGTTCCCTCAGTTTATTCAATTTCAACTTTGGCTAAACATTAGAGTCATAGGGAACTATAAAAAATTCTGATGCTTTCCCCCACCTAAGGATAACTAAGTAGAATCTTTGAATTTGGGGGGTAAACATGGGTATTTTAGAACATTCCGTTGGCAACTCCAATATATAATGAGTTAGGAATTCTGCTTAATTTCTCCAAGAAACACAAAACTCAGAACTCCAGGCACCTAACACTTCCCTTTTTAATTGTCCTAAATTCAGGGTGAATGTCAAAGTAGGATTTCTCTGTCTGAGTTCCCATCCAAGAGTTATGTAAAAGTAACATCCAGTAGCCTTCTATGGGGAACGGTGGAGGCAGCATATGGACTCAGTAGAGCGACCCAGGCAGGCTAATTTGTGACAAATTGACCAAGGCCTTTTGGTTCATAAACATTTCCCTAGCAGACAGTGACTTTTTAATCCACAGTGTACTCAGTCCTTATTCAGGCAAGTAGAGGTGGTAAATCCAGCTATTTGAAATAGATTTTCTGCCTAGACTTTTGCCCAGTACTTCTCAACATAATGCCAGGCTCCAGACACAGGGTCCCTCTAGTTCAGACTCCCTCCAGACAAAGTCTGCTTTCCAGGAGCTTATGTGTTGCCTTGAATTGTTGAGATGATTCCCTCAGGCATCCCACTATGCATGCAGACCTTAGCTTGGATGTAGAAGTCTAGATCCCAAAGCTCATTATCTTCAGGCTGTGCCCTGAAGTTGTAGAAGGAAGGGAGGACTCTTAGGAAGAATCTAGACCAAAGTCACACATTGCTTTGGCTTTGCAGCTGCCATATGTAAATTAGCATTACATGGAATTAATGGTAGCCTGGAAGGATCATGCTTTCCAGACCCACTCACAGTCAGATTCGGCCATGTCACCAAGTACTGGCTAATGAGATACAAGTAGAAATTCCGTGAGCTCATAATCCATAAGTCACAGTCAGATTCGATCATGTCACTAAGCTCTGGCTAATGGGATACAAACAGCAGTCCATTCCCTACAGCCAACTTTTCTACATGGATGCTGGGGTTTGAGCTCAGGTCACCTCAGGTCCTCATGCTTGTACAAGTGCTCTTACCTGATGAGCCATCTCCCAGCCCCAGAACCAATATTTCTAACTAAAACTAGTCTAATTTAGTTTGCAGGTAGAATTCTGAGGTACAGCATGTGCAGGGCCCCAGAGCTGGAAAAACTCATTTGATTTATCATGTGGCCATGCAGAGTGAGTGCAAGGAAAGCCAACAGTCCAGAGGGGTCATAGGTATACAAGGTTAGCCTTGGGTGTGTTGGAAATGTCAGCTAAGTAGGAGAGGGAAATGTCCCAGAAACCAACTCCTTTCTACCTACCAGAAAGACTGAAATGAGAGCAGCACACAGGATTCTAAAAAGAAGACATCCCATGCTTCACACCGAGTTCACTTGGGAATCGTTTATTTAAAACAGGACATTAGTTATGTCTATGTGTCCAATGTGTCTCAGAAAAGAAAGTTCCATTCCAAATTTACGTGCATCGGTTGCTTTGCTAAAGTCATAAATTCAAAGGAAAGAGAAGAACGTGAGAGGTGTTAAAATCCAGGGAGCACTTCTGGCTGGGACTGCGTGTTGCACACCATTCCTTATTGAGCGTGGCCACCATTGTTTCTGCGTGAGCTCCCTAAGCAATGATCCTCCCGGGTGGATCACTGTTGAGCAGAGTGGCTCAACTCTATATTTCATAAGGTTCACTTCGTTTTCCCTCAGCCCCAGGGAAGGCAGTCTGGCATATAGCATGTTTAGGAAAGAAAGTAATGAGCTGTCAGGAAGGGCAGATCAGAAGCAATTCACTGGCTGGTCACTATCTTCAGCCATGTCCTCATCTGCTTCGGATCTTAGGAATTCATGTGCTAGCCTCAGGCATCCAGTCAAGCACTAAGTTCTTCTAATCCATCCATACCTCATGAGCCTGCCTGACACAAGTGCGGACACACTTGATGGATGCCCGTAGCTTCCGTCTATGGAGTTGCCAACTCCAGAGCAAATTCATGGCACGAGCTTTACTAAAATGTGGGCTATGTTACATGAAATGTTGTGTTTAATCCCTCCCAGAACTGTTTTTGGTGATATAACATGAGGGTTTAAAATAATATTTTAGCACAAAAATGTAAATGTTCTTCTAAATGTCATTTCTTCCCCAAGTGCTTTGGTTGACTCATTGTTAAATGAGGAGCCTTAATTCTATTTCTGTTACTCATTAGCAGTGGCTGTGCCGTATGACTGGGGGTTTTCAGTCCCAGAGCTTTGAGTTCTGCCTTATAGACGAGGAAGACACAGGTCCCACAGGAGATGGGATGATGGATTGGCTGATGAACTTGGCACTCTATCCAAGCTTCAGGGAAGGATGTGGCACTTGGGGACAAGTATTGCTGAGGTCAAGGCATCCTGTTCTTTTTTATTATTTGTGTTTTTATTTATTCATTTGCAAGCAGAGAGCAAAATACAGAGGAGAGAGACAGAGAGAATGGGTGCACCAGGGTCTCTAGCCACTGCAAACAAACTCCAGATGCATGTACCACTGTGCATCTGGCTTTACGTGGTTACTGGGGAATTGAACTGGGGTCATCAGGCTTTGCAGGCAAACACCTTAACCACTGAGCCATTTCTCCATCCTACATCCTATTCCATTAGGCCACTGAGATGTTCTCAGATCCAGCAGAACACCCAAAGCATCCTTGTAGGCTCCTGGTGCCTGCACTTCTCCATCCAGAATGGATTGTTTTGGTGCCTTCTCTCGTGTTCCCTAAGGAAAGAGTTACGAGAGAGCAAGTGGGGAATGCATGGCTGTGAAAGGAAGGAGGACAAGGTCTGGGAGCCAAAGGAAAGGGAGCAGGTGAAAAGGCCTGTTAATGTTCTGTACACAACAGGCTGGTGGAGGGGAGAGAATTCGTGGCTCAACAGCCAGTTGAAGGATGTTGGACAATTGTGGTTTCCAGGGTCTATCTACCAGGACAGAGATCTAAGGGGCAGAGGAAAAGGGGTGTTTTCTCTATCTAGTCAGTCTAGTTCCCTCTCTTTTTTCATTATTATTTTATTTTATATTAATTTCTTTATTGTCTATAATTAGATACATTATATGAGCAAATCTTATGATGGTGGTTTCTCCCTCTCTTTTGAGATGGCCTGATTTGAGTGGATAGGAAAATGGTCCAAAAAGTGAACATCCATTGGGTTTATCTTAATCATCCTGAAGGCTCTATATGCCTTGTCTCATTAGCTTTTAATGTAGGTATTGTCTCTAATTTGCCAAGAGACATTGGGAAGTTAAGTTCTTTGAAGTTACACAGTCAGCAGGTGATGAGATGTAGGTTCATTAGTGCATTCATTCATCCTGTGGCGGAGTCTACACGTTTGTAGGCAATTCGATATGTGTGCAAAGGAACATGGAGGCACTATTTTTATAGTTCAGGACCTTTTTCTGATGATCTGCATGCAGTTCAGGGGGATGGTTGAGCGCAGGGGTGTCCTCTAGCCTCTGGGCAGGAGGGCAGGACCTGGGCCTCTAGCCAGTTGCTTGGCCTGATTTCCTCCATGTTGAATATGATTTTTATTTTCTATTTGTGCCATCATGGAAAGGGTTAGGCAGTTCTACTTTTACCTTCAGGGTGAAATGGATAAGGGAAGAGCACATATTCTTTCAAGTTATGAATGGCAATATCATGATCTTTTCCAGGTTATTTTATTAATGAATAGATTTGAATTTTATTAAAATTTAAACACATAATAATTGTACATATTAATACCTATAGGAGACAGAAATTGGCTAGGCAGTCAAAGTAACAGAACCCCAAAATGAGTGGTTTTTTAATCCTTGATTAAAAGCAGGAAATGTCACTAAGCCAGCAGAAACCTGGATGTCACACCCCCCAGGACAGATGTCTAGGTTAAGCTTGCACCCTTCCTAGAGAAACTCTGATCCTTACCAAGATTACTGGCAAAGCTGTACAATCTGCTCTTTGTCCATAGTAACCTGCAGACCTGGTCTTCCTCATGTAGTAACTCTCCATTAAAAAAAAAACAAAACCAGATCTGCGTTTGGAGGTGGGATTCTCAGATCCTTTCTGGCCTCCCTGGGTAAAAGCTCTGTAGCAGGGACTGGGCACAGCAGGTGAACACCCAGGGCTTCACCACTGCACTCCCCCAGAGTTCGTGTCTCAGAATGCCAAAGAATTGGACAATTTCAACAGAGAGCATTTTCTTATCACACACGTTTATTATAGATTGGAGTCAGTTCAGAGGATTTGGGAAAGAGAGAGGGGAAACAGCCCAACCACCACGTCCAGCCATCAGTGTGGGGAGAACACGTGGGCGAGGTTTTAACAGAATCTATGCTGTTTAGCTAAACAAGCAGGAAAAGAAAAGATCATGAGAAGGAAAGGTTCATGTGGGAAAGAAATCCAGCCCCTCACCACAGCCATTAGGAGACCTTACCTAACGTCCTTCTGTTAGGCCATGTGAGGCAAGAAGAGACAGAATTTTCTGTTCAGTGAGTATTTCCTGCCCAAGTGAGCAGAGAGACAGCCGGTTGGTTGATACCTGACCAATCAGTTCTAGCACCTAGGTATGAACTCTAGCTAAAAACACCTCCCACTCAAGGGGAGAGGTCTATGGAGCTTGTAGGAAACTGTCACAGCTCCTCCTTGCTTCCTTCTCTTAGGTTCTAGGCTGAAGCTCCACCCCTTCATCCTCCTACAGCTTTAAGCTATAATAAACCTTCCTGAACCTTGTCCTCGGGTCCGTGGATTTCATTCTCTGAATACATAGGACAAGGATTGGGAACACTCCAAATTATTGGTGTACAGGAACCCCAAATTTCTGTATCAATATCTTTAGTATGGATTCTAAATCCCTAGAAATCACGCTGCTTCTTAGAGGTCAGCTTTTCTGGCCCCATGAGGAAGAGCAGGCAGTTCTTGTCTGTGTGGCTTATTTAACATAACATTCTTTTCCAGTTTAAATTGCTTCTTTCGACTTATCTCATTGCCTTGTATACACCTGCTTGAATTTTCTCTCCCCTCCCCCCACCCTGCCACCACCATCACTTTGTGCATGATCACATGTGACCTTTGGCTTTCCTGTGTGTGTACCAGCTTCTATCTCAACTCACTGCTGGAGTTAACCATGCTGACGTCACAGATGATGACTGTGGGCTTCACTTTGCCTCCCCTCTGGAGATTCCATGCCCACCCTTCTTTTCACCCTGGGTCTGCTCAGTGTCTTCCTCATCCACTTCTGTGCTCCTACCAGGGCTCATGGGCTGCCTGCACATCACACAACAGTGATGGAAATGCACCATTTCCAGCTCAGGCTGTTTATCTAGACTCTTCCATGGGTTGTCCTGAAACCGTGAAGAAGCCCCAGCCCTGGGCCCTGACCTTGGGAAGGCATCTCCTGTGGTTCCTCTGGCTGAATCTTTCTCCAGCAGACAAGAAGTCCATGCTGGAAAGAAGCTGCCAAGAACAGAGCTATAACTTAGAGAATAAACAGCTTGAGTAATAAAGAGCCCACTAATCAGGGGCAATAATAATAAAAAAAAAGAATTTAAGCCTTTTTCCTAGATTATCCTCAGATATCTAGGACTTTGGAATTCCTGTGCAAACATTGCCAAGCCTGATTTCGGGCTCCTGTGTGTCTCTCGTAAGCCACAGGTATGTACATTCTTGGCCCAAGGAGGACACGAGGCAACATAGTATGGGCTTTGGTGCAGAGCCGAGCTAGGAGTGGGAAGGAGACAGGTTAGGGCCCATAGGTGACCTCTTTCCCAGGTAGCGCTGCTCCCCTTTCCACTGCCAATGTGGATTTCCTCGGATGACATGGATGAGGCACTGTTCTCTCCTCCATGTCCCATGTCACACAGGTGCTCCCTGACTTCTCTGTATGTCTCTGCTGTAACAATTCCTTTCACCGCACCCTGGGGTTTGGCCAGGTGCTTCTGGGTGTGGGAGTGGTTGAGGCAGTGACCAGGCTGTGGCTGTCTTCTTGTTTCTCTCAAATTCTCCCCCACTTCTCAGAGTAATTTCTACCTTCCTGTGGTAAGAACTCCAGACAGGGCTGGGGAGATTGCTCAGTGGTTGGGAGTGCTTGTTGTTTAAGCTTGAGGGCCAGAGACTGCCCCAGGTGGACTTCTCAGAACCCATGTCAAAAGCTGGATCCCCAGGATCTAGAAAGGTCCTCTGTCCTGGGCCCATGGGATTTGCTGCCTTTTAAAAAATGATTTTATGGGCTGGAGAGATGGCTCAGAGGTTAAGACGCTTGACTGCAAAGCCTAAAGTTCTGGGTTTGATTCCCCAGTACCCATGTCAAGCCAGATGCAGAAAGGGATGCATGTGTCTGAGGTTTGTTTGCAGTGGCTGGAAGTCCCTGGTGCACCCATTCTCTCTGTGTCTGTCTTCTCTTTCTGCCTGCAAATAAATAAATAAATAAATAAATAAATAAATAAATAAAAGAATATTTTTAAAAAGATGATTATTCTGCTCAGGGACCTAGGCATATCTACTTGTGACCTTTAATAACAGGCTTCACCTTTATTACCAAAGAATTTCTGAGCAAACAACAGATGAACAAAAATAAAAACCTCTTAAATGCGCCCATCGAAACACACGAGGAAGCTTGCTAGTCTGGCTAGCTCATGTAGTTTTGGCTGGGGGCCTATGTGGTGCTTTCTTTTACCTCCAAAGCAGATCACAGGCCACTCTGCACTCTGGCTGCTGTGTGGATGAAGGGCGTTGGGGAGAGAAGAGCTCTGGTTGTCTGAGAACAGCCTCAGATTTGCTCTGTCATGGGGGCATGGAGGGGTGGGCAGAAAAGAGAGGGAAGACTGCTTTTTACAAGAGTGTCTTTCCAACCCAGGCACATGAGCTCAGAGAGTATATGAGTGTCCCCAACAAGAACAGGAGCTAATGTTTAGGGACATTTCTTAGGTACCAGGCCCTATTCTGAGTAAAGAAGAAACAGCGATTTACCTGCAGGTTTTAGGCAAGAAAAGTGAAACTCAGAGAATGTAATGTCCTGGTAACAGAACTGGGCACAGCCAGGTAGTTGGGGACCAAAGTTTAATCCTATAACTACTATGCTAAACTAGTCCTCTCTAAAAAGTCAGAATGGTCTAGTTGCTGTTTGAGGGCAAATGGCAGAGAGTATGACAGAACAAAGAAGGGGCAGGTATACACACACACACACACACACACACACACACACACACACACACACACACACACACACTAAACACACACATTTTCTTTTCATTAAAACCAGCCTTTGCATTTATTTTTGTAATAGAAATGAATTCTATTCTGTCTCCCCCCCACCTCAGCACCTCAGAGTAATTAGAGTGAAGAATTAATTTACTTCACCTGTCCATGTCCCAGCTGAAAAGTGACGTGCTATGGAAAACAGAGCCTGTTTGTGATATGTATCTTTTTGTGGATGTCTCAAAGCACATGTTTTGTACACTGCCTGAGATTTTATTCCTTAGGTCACACATGAGAGAGGCTAAGTGGCCACCCAGGGGCAGCTGGCAGGGATTAGGCCCATTCTCTCCGTGGTGTGCTTTTGGGCATCCAGGCAGCACTTGCCTCCCCTTGTGCTTTGGAAGCAAGGGACCTATTTCTCTCTCTCACTGCAGAGGGGCTTAATGGATCTACCTTGTGTTTTAAGAGGAGCTATTTTCTTCTCTTCCCAAGATACACAGCTAGTGGATGAAATTACTATCTCAGGCGGGGACCTGTCCAGCTTTCCCTGAAGTTTCTGTGCAGTAGTGAGCACTTTCCACTGTGTCCATGAGGGTGCTCCGTGGAGCCAGGAAGCACCCTGGGGTTGGCCCTTTCTCCTTGTAGCTCTGGAAGCCCATATGGCACACCCAGGGAAGCACCCAGAGCTATGGCAGCTAGGGCTTTCTCCATGATTTCCTTCACAATCTTAGGACGCACAGACACATACTTCAGTGACTCAGGACATGGCAATGCAGATTAATCAGAATTGACTTGAAGAGGGAGAAAATAGAGGCTGAAACCCTTGCCATTAAATGAAGGATGAAAAATGTTAGAAGAACAGACCTGGATGAAAGGACAAAACTAAATTTAGGGAGTCACTGTCCCGGCCTCAAATATGCTGATTTCACTAGGAGTGAGAACATTCTGGTGATGTAGTGCTGATGAACTCAGGTTTCCACTGGATGCCTTCCAGAACTAACTGTAAATTGGTTCTTCTTGTACTAAAGGAGGTAACGTGCTAGATTTGAAATTAAAGGCTTACGTTTCTCTACCTTCTCTGAATGCCTTTGCAACATCTCATGTAAGTTGTTATTTTTCTGGCTGTACCATCAATTCCCATTGAGACTTGTAGGGAGTTGGCATTTGCAGAACTTCGATATTTTGAAATTCAATAATGCATGCCATAGTACTTCTTGTTGGGAATCAGTGGCTTTATTGTCTCTCTATATAACTCAGTTTATTTCTGAGGTGTTTTCCAGTTCTAAAGACCTGGTAATTAATCCCTCATTATTAAGACATAAAAAATATACAGCTTTTATAAATAAAATTAGTTTTCGCTTGTCTCTACTAAATATTGAATGAGTAAACATTGAATAAATATTTTAAGAGTATTAGTTTGAAGAGTCACCGAATTATTAATGCTCACATGTCTGAGCAAATGTTGGTTGACCTTTCTTTCTAACTAGAGGTATAGAATCAAGTGGTGAAGCAAGTGTTGATTTTACTGTTGCCACAGAAGAAGACAATGGCAAAAGTTGGTGACAAATCAAGTAAGTAAGGGCAATGACAGGTTGGACTTTATTGGTTACATTTGGCCACACTGGGCTGCTTGAGAGCTGTGGGTCATGGGAGACCTGCTACTGTTGGGGTGCTGATGGCTCTCAGAACCCATAAAGGGGCTGGGTCAGACTCAGGGATGGCTTCTTTGGGTTGTTTCCAGTTTTAAAGTGGGTGTATAAACTCAACCAAAGATTAGTCTGGGATTTTCACTGGCATTAATGAGAGCCATCTGAAATAAACCATGACAGCCCACCCCTGGCCCCCACAAACTAATAATCATACATGTTGTAAATACAATGTGTTCAGCTCAACTCTTAAGTCCCCATAGCTTTCAACTGAGCCATAATACCAAAAATAAACCCGTAATGGCACAGAACATTCACACTGCAAAACATGAGGCACGGCAAAAACAGATTGAACCAATACAAGATTTAAAACAAACAGGGCACCATCGATCTCTAACTCCAAGTTCAATGATTCTAACCAATAACAAGTCTCTTGGAGATTCAATTCCGCTCCTCCAGCTCGGCTACTCATAGTCTGGGAAAACTTCATCCGGTGCTGGCAGCTCTGGACTATGTACACTCTATAGCCTACCTGCCTGGCAAGATGTGCCAGTGGTGCAATCATGGCATGAATGCTGTGGTATAACCAATCTCTTTCTGAGTGGATTCAAGGCTTTCCCCAAAGGAGGGAGTCCATTGCTTGTCCTGTTATATCTGTTCCAAAGCCCTGGCTGGGGAGGTGGGTGGGTACTAAGTCATGATGCTAAGTGGATAGTTGTCAAACTACATTCTACTTATTGATGCTCACACTCACAGATCAGTGCTGCTCTCAGTCATTGTCATGGTTTGATCCAGGTGTCCACCACAAATGTGTTCTGGGTAATTTATCCTCACCTGATGGCAGTTTGGATTTTAAAAACTCGATGAAGATGTGTTGTTGGGAATGGACTTTTGGGGGTTATAAGCCAGCTTCCCCTTGCCAGTGTTTGGCACACCTTCCTGCCGCTGTTTGCAGTGCTATGGCAGAGGTGATGTCCACCCTTCTACTCATGCTATCATCTTCCTTGCCAGGATGGAGTCTCCCCTCGAGTCTGTAAGCCAAATAAACCCATTCCTCTACAAGCCACTTTCGCTTGGGTTCTTTTTACTCAGCAACAGAGAAAGCTGACTGTAACAGTCATGGTCACTGAAATTTCTTTTTGCAGTGGTTGACGCAGATACATAGTTATCAATGGTGCTGAGAATAAGTGACTATCATGCACTAATACTTAACTAATGCATCAATACTTCACCCTCCCAAGGTCAGGGAGCATCACAGAGGAGTGAGAATGAACCAGGAGGAGGCTATGGGATATTGTCTTGTGGGCACGCGGGGCCCTTGCACTTATGAACTCCTCCATAGCAGCTCTGGTTTCCTGCGTGAGGTTAAGGGACAAGTTCCTGGGACAGGGGAAATCAGGCTTGTTCTTCAGTGGTGTAGCCTCTAGTAAGCTGCCTATGTTCCAGTAAATACCCTCAGCCATGCTCGTCATCAACCCTAACTCAGTGGACCACAAAAACAAAAATGTGCAAGCAGGAAGAGGGTCAGTTGTGAAAAAGAAGGAGTTTAGCAGGAGTGGGAGGGGGGTAAAAGAAGTAATGGGAGATGAATATGATTCAAATACACTATACATGTATGAAATTGTCAAACAGAAAAAAAAGTACGATGAGAAATCATAGGGAAAGACAGCAAACAAATATCATTTCTACTTAGATGCTACTAGGATGTAACAGGAGGTATCAGAAAGGGAGGAGTCAGGGGGGGTGGTATACAAATGCATATAGAGGAATCCTCCCTGCTCCTCATTTGTTCAGGGCTGACTTGGGAGCAAGTGTTCACTGAGGAGATTCTCTACACTGCTGATCATATGATGCCTTTGGTGTTAATGTCTGTAAATGCAAAGCCCAATGATTCCAATACATTATTTATTTCATTATTCCCCATATTAAACAAGAGAATTATGATTTGTAGTAGATGCCCACATATTTTTAAAAAAATATTATATTTATTTATTTGCAAGCAAAGAGATAGAGAGCAAGAGAGAGAGAGAGAGAGAGAGAGAGAGAGAGAGAGAGAGAGAGAGAGAGAGAGAAAGGTCACTAGGAATTCCAGATGCATGCACCACTTTGTGCTTCTGGCTTATGGACACTGAGGGATTGAACCCAGGCCATTAGGTTTTGCAGGCAATCAGCTTAACCACTGAGCCATCTCTCCAACTCCCCACATATCTCTTTTGCTCTTTACAGATCATTAAATGCATTTTCAATTCAAGAAAATTCTGGAAGGTTTTCACAGGCTGGGGTTGTTTACAGTGCAAAAACTTGCTGGCTCTCATATTTGAAACTTAATGATACATTTATATAAAACCCAGAGTTTTTGTCTAAAACAGGTGTCAGCTTAGTACATGTTCACTGCTCCGTTAATCATCCACCTTTCCCTTGAAACTACTTCCCATCCTATATGGCATAAAGACATTGAAGTGGTCATTTATTTTAAATTAACTTAGTGCTGGCCTGGAAAACACAGCTCCCAGATGATGTGAAATTATTTCAGCAAGGTTGCCTTTGGGACTGTTAACTATAAAGTGATCTTTATAGGCCTGTGTTCTTCACGCCAAGCTGCTGTGATTGCATGAAAGGTAAATGTCTGGCATCAGGCAAAGAGGATGTTTGACCAATGGGCTTTATGGTCCGTACTTCTTAAAAGTCCATTTTGTTTTTTCTTTCTCCCTCATTTGCAGTTGGGACATGTGGAAAACAGACACTGTGAGCAGAGGAGACATTCAAAGGTCTCCCCGTTCCAGAGGCGAAATCTAAACAAACACACTGGCCACCAGGTTCCTGAGTTTCCATTCCTCACATTCATGCAGATGGTTGACCTCACCTCACTGCAGGAACAGGTTCTGTCTCCTGCTTGGGGCGCCTCGTTAGCTGAGGGCATAAGCAGCCCAGAAGGGTTCTTGCCCTTTCAGGATTGCTGACCCTGCTGCATCTAAACACTGCTTTTCCAGAGCTCAGTCCCCACTTGCTAGCGTCCTGCTCCTTTGCTTCCTGCCAGAGTCATCCCCTCAGTGTTGGCTTCTGTGCCCCTGGCTCATCCTGGCTGTGCTTCCTGTCTGTCCATCCGTCTCTCTCCAGCATTCCCTGCCTCCTAGTTCCTAATTCTTAGTTCAGCCAAATAGCAGTGGGAATGCACAGTTAAAGACAAAGGG
Organism: Zapus hudsonius; assembly: GCA_004024765.1. Taxonomy (NCBI): domain Eukaryota; kingdom Metazoa; phylum Chordata; class Mammalia; order Rodentia; family Dipodidae; genus Zapus; species Zapus hudsonius. The sequence continues at coordinate 3,183 of PVHP010030603.1, read as the reverse complement.
CTTGTACATCCTTGATTCTAGAGCCCCCCCCCATCAAATGTGGATGGGGTTTCCCTGAGGTGCTTGACACTGTGTACAGCTGTGTCATTGTGCACTCCTGAAAACTCCCCACCGGATGGTCAAGAGCTCGAGGGTGGGACCTGAGCATCAATATTTTCCAAAGCTTTCTCAGGTTAACCCTTAGTCAAAGTTCAGAAGCACTCCTTTAAGAGTATTTGAATGATTCTGATACTTTCTTGGTCTATGCCAGCCAGAAGTGACTGGCTCTGGTTTTATTTCCTTGATTTCTTGGTTTTATTTCAAGCCTGGAAAAGGCTGTGTCTGAGTTACCACTTGAGATGTCTCTGATGCCTAGACGTTGAGGATCTTTGCTTTTGAAGAAACTGCTGCCTTAGAAAGGCATAGCTTTCTGAATGAGAGAGCTAGGAGTGCTTCATTACTCAATAAATAACAAAGCTATAGCTTTCAGTTATGGAGTATTGAAAGAAATTGTTCCAGAATGTATCTATAATTAATGTGCATATATGATTATGTTTTTATAATTATTATTTTATTATAATTGTAATTTATTGTAGGCACATTTTCCTTAGAGTTATACTATAGGAATGCTGAAAGTGAAGGTAAAACTATTTCCCCTGCTCATCTAGATGTTTAGCTATAAATTCTTACAGGATCTATACTTCTCCCTTCCAAAAACAAAGTAAAATGAAAAAAAAATCCAGAAGACATTGCGCCAGGCTTAGAAATTTGTTTACATTAAGTAGTTTCAGATATACTTGTTTAGCCTTGTTTTTTTGGGGGGGGAGGGGATTAGATTAGATTTTCTGTCATTCAAATGGACAATTTTTGTATTTTCACCTGGAATGTAATGATTGCAATGATTTTGATTATTGTACATATTTGAGTCCTCAAGCTAGAACTCAACTTATTGGCCAAATATCTGTATGAACACAGCCTGATTACGGCAATGTGGGCACTCATCACCAGCATTATCACTATGGTGGTATATCTGAGCATCAGCAAGGAACTATTTAATGGTTCATGAATTAACTTATTAGTCATTATCCTTTTCTGCACCTCAAGCTTTGATCTGATCTAGAGACAGTAGAGTGATCTTCTCCTGGGTGCCATCATTGGACCATTAGAGGTGGTTCTATGGTCATTATGTTGAGGAGAAGAGACAACACCTGTGCTTAGCAAAAGGGGCCTATGCTTATCAATAATGACGTCACAGTGAGTGTGGGAGAGGAAGAGAAGAGCTGGGTCAGTGTTTGTTTACCTCATCTAGTTTGACTCCTTCCCTCTGTGGTTGGATATTGGGATTATTTGAGGCCTAAAATATCCCATTTCTAGGCCACACCTAGACCAATTAAATAAGAATATTTGAATATAGAACCAAGATGACTTCCATTGCACCCAATGCCGAAAATCTACCTTCTTATAGCAAAGAAAGCAAGGACCTTTAGAAACAGCAATACACCCACTGTCATGTGGTTGCCAGGTTCCATCCACTTTTCCCCATCACGAATCTTTACAGAAATACACAAATCATGGTGCTGATTACAATTTATCCTCCATATCCATGGGAAACTGGTTCAAGGATTCTCCACAGATTTCAAAACCTGCAGATGCTCAAGTTCCTTCTTTATTTGCATGTGTTTGTGTACATGTTCATATGTCTGTGTGTTTGTGTGCAGGTATATGTGTGTGTGCATGTGTGTGTGTACATGTTCATATGTTTGTGTGTGTGCAGGTATGTGTGTTTACATGTTCATATGTCTGTGTATGTTTGTGTGTGTGTTTCTGTGAGGATGTGTGTGCATGTGTATATGTGTATATGCATGTGTGTGTGTACATGTTCGTATGTCTGTGTGTGAGAGCATGTGTATATGTGAGCATGTGTAAGCATGTGTTTGTACATGTTCATATGTCTGTGGGTGTTTTTGTGAGCACATGTGTGCAGGTATACACATGTTTGGATGTCTGTGTGTACAGGTGTGTGTACATGTTCATATGTCTATGGGTGTTTATGTGAGCATGTGTGTGTGTGTACATGTTCATATGTCTGTGGCTGTTTGTGTGAGCACATGTGTGCAGGTGTGTGTGTGGAGGCCAGAGGTTGATTTCACACTTTTCCTTGTCACTCTTATTTTTCAGCTTACCTATTTGGCTAGATCAGCTAACTAGAGAGTTCTGGGATCCTCCTGTCTCCACCTCCCAAGTGTTGGGATTACTGCTTTGCCAAGCTTTTATGTGGGTGCTGGAGATCAGTACTTAATCCTTAGGCTTTTGTGCAAACCCATTTCCACTGAGCCATCTCTCCAGCCCTCAAATCCCTTATTTCATATAATCTATGTTCATCTTCCCTTGTATTTTAAACAATCTGTAAATTAGTTTACTACTTAATGCAACATAAATGCTATGTAAATCATTGTCATATTATTTAAGGAAAAATGACAAGGTCCTTCCTCCCCCCAATATTTTCAATCGATGGTTAGTTGAGTGTGTAGATACAGAACCCATAGAGGGTTAGATGGCATTTGGTTGACATTTATTACAATGATTCGCAATCTAAAAGCACAAAATCTGATTTTCTAGATTAACCAAATTATAAATACTTATACTCTGAAGTTTTGAAAAGTAGGTAGAACTTTTTTCTTTTTCAGAGATAGGATCACACTATGTCACCCAGGCTCTTGTCCTTGGTCTTCTTCCAAGTATCTATGACCACAGTCTCGTATCACCATAGCCAGCTACATAGCTTGTTTCAATGAGCAAAATACAAAATTGTTCAGAAGCAGTGCTGAATTCAAGGCTTTCTGAGCATCTGTGTTTTCTCAGTGGATTATACCCTCTCAATTACTGTCATGTTGGGGTTAGACACCACTGATTTAGACCTAAGGGGTACAGAAAGCAGCACATCTGTGAACAGCCTAGACCCTTCCCAAGACTAATTAAAAGTCTCAGTAAGATTGCCTGCAGACAAGCTTTGACAGCAGCCCTGCTGGCCTGTCTGCTGTTGCTGGCATTCATTGGACTGAGAAAGACTTCTTCAGAACACATGGAACTCAGTTTACCCTGACTCCATAGGTGCCATCCTCCAGTGTGATCTAGTGAGGCTGCAGTGAGACCTCAGCCTGGAGGTATATTTTGAACCATTTTCAGGTCAGTAGAGAAGAGCCA
>PVHP010030602.1:0-21568 GCA_004024765.1 Zapus hudsonius | reverse complement strand
TGATTCACAAAATGCAGAACTCCAGACCAGGGTTCTGGCTCTTCTTTTGCATATCTATCCTTAGTATTTTACATCCAAATTAGAAAGGGTCAGTCCCCAGGAGGCTAGGCCAAAGTGGTACTTCCTCTAGCCAGAAGCCTGGAGACAATTAATAATTTTAATAAATCCTTAATTCTTTTGGGGGACATTATTCAAACTACCACAGAGAGCAAATACTTTACTGATGGAAATTTTTAATTGAGGTTGCCCTTTGACCGTCCCACACATGTGGACACACATACATGTGATCCTGCACACAACTGAACACACAAGTGCACCTGCACGAATATATCTATGTGAGCACCTACACACATGAACACATACACACATATGGAGTTTTTCTCATATGAGGCATATATTAGAAAGTAAATGCCATGAGTGATATTTCAGTGTCCTGTCTTCATGGTTTTGCATGTAGCCAAACCTTTTAGGACTCCCATGTGAGCATTAGGGCCAGCATGGTTGACTGGAAGGGATAAGACTTGTACCCATTTCATTTGGCAAGCTGAGAAAACATGCCTGGAGATGATTGGAAAGCCTAGTGTTGGGGGGAAGGGACTGAACACACACACATCACTTTTGGGAGTAGGTATGTCTGTGCCACTTACAGTGTAATCTTTTTCTTTCTAAAAACAGATGCATTTAGGAACCATGAGTCTATCTGTACAATTCTTTCGCCAGCAACATTTGAGACCCTGAAAATGTTGGACCACAAAATCTTTTTTTTTTTCTCCTTGGGTTGGTCACCTTCAACGTGTTCTCATTGATCCATTAAATGTTTTTAAAATTAGTTATGTGTGTGTTCACGTACTTAGCCACTTCAACATCTGGCTATTTCTCTTTCTGCTTCTCTACCAGGTTGTGTGACTTGGCCAGGATAGCCCTTACCAGAGGTTGGGCAGATGGAGCCAATAGATCTTAGATTTTAAGCTCCCAACACATTTAGTGAGCTGAATAAAACTCTATTCTTCATGAGTGTTTATTACTTTGTCATAGCAACAGAAAACAGACTGGCAAGAAAAGTCAGCCAACAAAGGAATTCTCTTCTTTGGAAGGGATCCTCAAGTACCTTCATGTGACATCCACATTGGGACCATGATATCTTTTGCCTTATCTGCTTTTTTTTTATTTTACAGCAAAAGACAGAAACTCAAGATAGTCTTTCAAAATAGAAACTCGATGGGCTTCATGTAGGCTCCGGCTTGGCTGGCTATGGTTGTTCACATAATGCTGTCAAGGGTCTCCCACGCGCTCTCTTAAGGCTTTGTATAGCTTTGATTCTCAAGCTGGCTTTTCCATATGGTAGCTTTGGATAGGGGAAATAGTTCTCTCCCTTCTTCTCTGGAACTAAAATGCTTCTCCTCATCATACCTCTCAAGGGAGGAAGGAAAAACTGGGAGTGTGTGATTGAGCTACCTTCTCTTTTGAGCATGACCTGTCTTTGGGATGCGCATGTATTTTTAATCTTGATTCTTTTTTAAAAAACTTTTTTCGATAGCTTTCATAATTATAGACAATAAACCATTATGATTTCCTCCCCTATCTCCCTCATATTCCTTCCCCCTCTCAATTAGTCTCTGTTTTGTTTCAGAGATCCACATAGCTTTGTTGGCTGTTAGGGTAAGCTTTCTAGGGAAGAATCTTCTCCTGCATGCCATAAGCCTTCTCCAGTAATGAAGCTGGTACTGTTCATCCCATCATCCGACTCCTAAGCCAGTTTCTCTTATATATGTACCCAGGAGGGGGGCAAGAGTGGCTTTGGAATATCCGCCTGCACACCTCACCCATAACCTCCATTCATGGTCTGCATCTGACCAGCTCAGCAGTCCCCTAAGGAAGGCTCCTTTCTCTGTACTGTGGGAGCAGATGTCTCCTTCTGATCCTCCATGGGAAGACTGGAGTCCTACAACTGTCCTGGAGCCAGCCAGCAACGGAGTGGCCATGCCTATGGGTCAGCTCTGGGAACACACTGACTGTGAGGAAGGAAAGGGTTGGCTCTTAAGGCTTGGTTCACAAACAATGATGGACATAAGGCTCCCTGGGGATCTTTTAAAGGTACAGACTTCAATTCTACAGGCCTGGGGCAGGCATTTCCACCAATTGTTCACTATATTGCTGACCCTCTTGGTCTATGGCCACACTTTGAATAAGCCTTATTTTTTCAGTGTAGTTACCCTAAAGAATAGCAATGTCGGGGTTGGAGGAGGGGAGAGTGCATCCCATGGGTTCCTTTCTGTTGTTTCATTTCTATCTCTTCTATTCAATGATCAAAGCCCTACATTTTCCATGAAGCTTTTCCCACTAAGTGAAATGCATAGTGATATCCCTCACTGAGGAAACGGATGAAAATGTCCATGGCAATAAGACATTCTATTAGTTACTTTCGTCTTGTTGTAAACAAATACCTGACCAGAAGCAATTAAAGGAAAGGAAGGGTTTATTTTGGTACAGAGTTTTGAGGAACCTACCTGTAAGGGAAAACATGATGGCAAGGGACTGGTTCATGACCTCACACCAGAGTTGGGGAGCAGAGCCACCCCCATCCCAGTGACTGACTTTCCTGAAGGTTTCAGTCTTTCCAAAGAACTAGTGACCAAGTGTGCAAACACATGAGCCTATGGGGGGGCATTTTACATTCAAACAACAACAGATATACTGGCATGAAAAACTCCTTGAGGGTAAACTCTTCAGGGAAGACTTGAAGGAAATGGAGAAATAACGTGCCCATGTTGGAAAACCATTCGGCGAGCTCCTGCTGTTCTTGTTGTAGGTAAACTAGCCATTGACCAGCCTCCTGTGGCCTGGCCCACCCAGATAACTTACTTCGTTGGAAGAAATTAGTTCTGCCTCCCAAACTATCATTTATGAAGACAGTCACTTGGAACCAAAGCTGCTTCACTGAGCAAGGTTTTCATTGCTTGGAAATAAGCAAGAAATCCACTTTTTGCTGATTCCGTTGTGGTAGCAGTGGTGTCTCTGAAGTGGATGGGGTTGTTCTAGTCACTTACTGCTGTGTAACAACCCAGCACCAAAACTTAGTGGCTCAAAATCACCATGATTTTCTTCTCAAATGTGCCATCTAGACAGGGCCTGGCAGGGATGGCTCATTCCTTTTTGTGGAGTCATTTGGAGTGGATTGAAGGCTGGGACCTTCAGAAGGCTTGCCTGCCTGTGCGAAGCCTGAGCCAGGGAGATTCAAACAGCTGGGTTTTGGGGCTCCTCTCTCCGGTTAGTCTCCTTGCAGAATCACTTCATGGAGGCTTCTTGGGTGTCAGTTCAGACTCTTAAAAAAATTTAAAAAACAATTTAGCTTTTTTATTTATGAGAGAAAGAGAATGGAAATGAGAGAGACAGGTAGCATGGGTGCACCAGGGCCTCCTGCCACTGCAAATGGACTCCAGACACATGTGTCACTTTGTGCATCTGGCTTTATGTGGGTGCTGGGGAATCGAACTCAGTCAGGCTGGTTTTGTAAGCAAGTAAGTTCCTCTTGAGCTATCTCCCCAGCCCCAAATTCAGGCTCTTGTTGAGAAGAAGTGAGGGAAAGGGAGGGAGGGAGAGGGGAAGAGGAAGGAGAAGGGAGAGGAGGAGGCAGGGGAGCAGCCGTAGCACGTGCTTGACCAGCTGAAGTCATGCCACCTTTCATGAGCACCCTGGACATTCCACAGCAGAATCGCCACTGAATCTGATTGGTCACTGCATTTGCATAGCTGTAAAGAGTTTTACAAAGTGGAAAAAGTGTTAACATCATACTGTAAGAAGAACTTGAGGGCCGCAGTCTGCGCACACGCGCATGCACTCGTGAGAAAATCCAAACAACCACAGATGCTATTGAGGACATCGGAAATCTCTTAAAACACATACTTTCTGGATTTTTTTCCAGGCTAACATCCAGCATGCATCTTTGCTGTCATCTCATCGCCACTGTGATTGCTGATAATAAATGAATGTTGCCCATTCAGCTAAGGAGCAAGGCATTAGCACCTCGATTGGCTAAATTAGAATCAAACTGATTTCTTCTCACTTCCTCTTGATGCTTCAGATTAGCACCAAGTGAAAAGCCCAGGATTTTCTCCATCAGGGAAGTGAAGCAAACCTCCGGCTCGCCCTCCTGTGTCACTGAGAGGACTGGCAAGGGCTGGAACACAAAGGCTAGCTCCAGGGCATGGGGCAGACGGGGTATGGTGTGTAATAAGCTCCCACAACCCACTGCAGCTTGACCACATAAGGAGCAATAATAACACTCCAAGAATGAAAGCATCCATCAAAGGCTGACAACACTGTGACAGAGATTTTCCCTGGGTTACTGAAGGACCTAGTTAAATGTGATGAAGCTGCTAATAAAAATTCTTTGGTGATCCTAATGAAGCAGCCACATAGACCCAGCACTCCTTCCTTGTTAGGCAGACAGCACGGCTGCAAGGGAATTTTCTGTGGCTGACACTGGTCCTACTCAGGAAACAAAAGGCCACCAGACCAGTGCTCCTCCACTCCCTTCCCTCCTGGAATCGGAGGTGACACAGAGGTGACTGTGTTAATGGCTCTTTCCATTAGAGACTGGAAAGAGAACATGGCCTGGAGCAGTTAGGAGGTGAGTCCCCTAGGGAGTCTAAAAGGTTGCTCTATTTTATTATTTATTTTTTCATAAACTTGGTCCCTTAGGCAAATGTGAGGGATGTGCGCCATGCTGGAACAAAATCTGGTTGCAGAGGCATTAACAAATAAGACACTTTAGGTGCAATCTGGAGACCCAGGCATGGCTAAGCTGTGTCCCCTAGCCTCCCCCCCCATGCTGACCATGGACTGTCTGGCCAATGTGGCCTCTGTCCACATTGGTGTCTCCCTGTTCTCCACCAGTTGTTGAGAGCTCCTTTGGTTTTTCTCACTGCCTTGCTTCAGCTAAATGAGGAGACCTGAGCCCTGGGGCCCTTGTCTTCCCATAGTTCATACAGGCTTCCCTTCTGAAGTGTGGCCACATTCCAAGGCACAGCCACAAAGTAAATTCTGATTTATAACCATTCCTAGGACTTAAATACCACTGTCCCCTCCGCAGGCCAATGAAACTCTCCCTTCCCGTCTCCTTTCTTTGTAAAGCCACCATCCTCTCCTCTCTTCTTTCTTGGCTCATAGAGCATTAAGCTTTTCATGGACTTGGAGTTTTTTTTCCCAGTATGAAGCAAAGTTGGAGTGCATGCCTGTTAACCTGGGAAATAGAGAAAGAAGGATCAGAAATTCAAGGTCAGTCTTGGCTACACAGGAAGTTTGAGAGTTTGAGACTAACCAGGCTTACTAAAAAAAAGACTATACATTTGAAGATGTGCATTCATGGAGAGAGATATGCTTAGGACAAGACAGCATAACCCTAAGAAGACATGGGGGGAGAGAGAGAGAGAGAGAGAGAGAGAGAGAGAGAGAGAGAGAGAGAGAGAGAGAGAGAGAGAGAGAGAGAGAGGTGGGCTTTCCCAGAGCACAGGGAAGGTGGTTACATAGGCCTGCACTGCTTTCTCTACTTTTCCCACCGAGTCTGCATGGCATGCTGATTTTACAGACCGGGGGCATTGAAGCCTGGGAAGATGAAGGCATTTGGACAAAAAGACACTATTAGAGGCCAATGTGGGCCAAAATTCTACCCCATCTATCCCAGCCCTGAGTATCTGCCCATTCATCAGAACCAAGTCTCCTCGTCAAATAGGGGATGCACTTGTCTTTTTTAAAATCTTTGTGTGGGGGGGTGGGGTGGGGGTGGGTCATGACATGTGTGTAGGGTCAGAGGATAACCTTGGGTGACAGGCCTCAACTTGGACCTTATTTGAATCATGGTCCCTTATTGTTCACTGCTGTGAACCCTAGGCCAACTCACCTGTCATCTTCCAGACATTCTCTTGTGTCCTTCTCCAATCTCACCATAGGAGGGTTTGGATCAGAACAACTGCCTACTGTGTCTGGTTTTAGGTGGGTTCTGGGGATCTGAACTTAGGTCTTCCTGCTGTGTAACAAGTGCATGTACCCACTGAGCCATCACACCAGCTCAGGGATAGGCTTATCTAGGATGACTGTCACAGCAATGTCTTCTTAAGCCCTCCGGAGAGCAGTGCTTGGTTAGAGCACCTGGGAATCTGCCTTCCACAGCGCCATGCTTTTTCTCTTGCCTAAGTCATTTATTTGATGCTGACTGTTTACAGTATGAAGCACAGGCTTGGCCGACCTTGTGGATAGACACATTAGGTAACAGCACGAATTATCAACACCAAACAGATAAAGTAGGAACCCATAGCACTGCCATGATTTGCCTTTCCTTGCTTTAAACTTCAAGCGACTCTATTCTCCACCTCTTCCAATCCTCCTGGTCCTCCACAGAGCTGTGACTTCACAATGCAGACCTTGGAAGCACTTATTGGCTTGTGTGTGTGTTTTTTAATTATATCTTTATTATTCATAATTAGATACACTGAATGAGCAAATAATGTGTTGGTGTCCCCAATTCCCTGATTTCCCTTCTCCCTGTCCCCAATTAGCTATATGTCCTCCTCTGTAGGCATACTGGGATTATTCTTCCTCACTGGAATTTGACTTCTGCACGAGAAGCTGAGTGTCATCATGTTGATGGGAGTCACTGAACAATTAGTCTGTGCTCTAAATGGTTTGTTATCAACCTCATTACTCAAGTGTGGCCCTGGACTTCTCAATGAGCCATTGTTCCTCCCTGGTCTGTTGTGAAAGGCTTTGACTGTGCTCTGTGGCAGCTCTCTCCTGGAGGAAGAGGTTCTCCTAATTGACAATAAAAAGCTCCAGTCATTTGCTTTGCAGATACAGCCCCCTTCTCTTGCTCAAGAGCCATAGGTCTAGGTGCCAAGAGGAGCAGAATGCTGCTTTGTAACTTTCGGGTCCCATCTGCATAATGGGAAGCATTGTTTATGTAATCCGACTGCTTTCCTCACCAGACTGAATTGGGAGAGGTCAGAGGCCCCTCTCTTCTTCATGGTATCACCACCACTGTGCCACAAGACATTTCGCATGCTAAGACTACCCAACCAAGCTTGAGTGAACTGAACTTCATGTCTCATTTTCGTTTTCCAGAAAGACTTATGAGGAGTGGCTAGTGTTTACCCAGCTAGTTTATTTCACAGAGAAATTGGTTGCTTAGCTGAAGAGGGTGAGCCCAAGGGACAGTATGTCTGGGCAAGTGGGTGATGTCATGGTATCCGTGGGTCCAAGTGTCTTTCTATTGCAGCTGTCAAAGTACTTCTAGGAGTATTTTGCCTTGAAATTTGAATTGAATAATTTTGCCTTGAAAATAAATTGGCTCAGAATTTTGGAGTGGCCAGAAAACCAGAACATACATGTGATGGGTAGGAGGAAAGTATTCAAACATCTAGTAAGACCTGACTTGTGATAGTGAGAAAATGATACATGTTCAGTAGACTTCAAATATTGAACTTGGGTTTTCTGCTGGGCTAGCAATGTGGGGTCTGATTTTCTCTCATGATGCTGGGATCCAGTCACCAGCCATCCACGTGATCTCGAGGTAATCTCCTGACACCATGGCGTCCAGGGTGGGTTAGGCTTTCACATTCAGTAGATTAGGTATAACAAATGCATTTCCAACTTAGGGCATTTTAAACTTCCAGTGGGTTTCCCAGGATGTAAGAGGCATCTGTATAGGATTGAGACTCCACCCTCATAAGTCAGTATTCAGTAGGAATGAAGGAAGATGCAAGAAACCTGCTTGGTTAACCACAGCCCCAAGGGTTCACGTGAAGGTACTCCTCAGAACATAGTTGGAGAAGCACTGATATTTACTTCTAATCCATTTACAGAAAAAACACTGACGGTTAGAGTAGTGGGTGGCATTGTGATTGTCAAAGGACTGTTTAAAAGTTGAATAATCTGGGGCTGGAGAGATATCTCTGTGGTAAGAGGTGCTTGCTTGCATAGCTTGACAGCCTGTGTTCAAATCTCCAACACCCACATAAAGCCAGACACACAAAGTGGCTCATGCGTTTGGAGTTCAGTTGTAGCAGGAGGAGACACAGCCCGTACTCTCTCTTTCTCTCTAAATAAATAAGTAAATAGTCGCATAATTCATAAACATCTTGGGCTTTAACACAGATGAACTGCCCATTTTCCAGGTGAGACTCAAATATACAATAGAGTGTTCAGGTTGCCATTGTTGTAGCCTAAAATCGACCATTTTACTTTGCTCTTGATTTTGTGAGTCAGGAATTTAGGAAGGACATGTTGGGGTAGTTTGAATCTGCTCTGCAGTCCCTTAGCTGGGCCTATAGGACTGAGTGACTGATGTCTGAGATGGCCTTTCCATCATGGCGGTGCCCCAGTTCTTGCTGTCATCTGTGTGCCTGCCTACCTGCCAGATCTCTTCTGAGGATCTCCATGTTGTTCGTGCCCCCCAAGCATTATGGTCTCAGGGTAATTGTTTTCACAACAGAGACTGACTTTCAAAAGGTGGGTGGCAGCTGCCAGAGCTGCTAAGGGTTCCAGCCTAACTGTGGGTGTCACCTGTGTGGTTTCACCCTGGTCAGAGGCAGTCTGTTCGGCCCAGGTTCAGAGGTGTGTAGAACAGACCCTGTCCCTGGCTGGGGCTACTGTAAGGTCTCTTTCAAAGGGATTATGAGGGATCAGGAATGTTGCAAAAGCCAGTGTTAAAAAATCCTCTTAGCCTCATGAAACTCCCTGAGGATTAGGCCAAGAGGTAGTTTTCTGGAGCCCGTCAGCCTGGAGAGGTGGGTGCACCTAACAAATGCATTGTTGGTAATGACACTGTGAGCTTTCCCGTGCTTACAGGAGGCTTGTGACTTCTTTGCATGGCTTCTTGGCACTTTGCAGAAGCAGGTGCTCCTATTACACACACAGTTTTACACTTGTTCCCTCTTTGTCCTCCACAACTCATCCATGAGCATTGGCCTTGGACTTGCCGTGGACTTGAAACTTTGCATGTCCTTGCGCACTGAGTGGTTTTATTTATATATGCTCTGACTTTTTCTGAGCTTGAAAACATTCATCTATACGTGTCTTAGCTCCTCAGTGGTAGTTCCTCTTTTCCAATTATATGTAAACAAATCAAATTTCTTTGCCTCATCAGGTCTAATGCTTCCGTTTGGATTGCTGCCTTTTCACTGTTCTTGATGACAATCTCTCAGTGACACTAACTAGTGGTTTTGTGACACTTTGGTGGGAAAGAATTGCATTTTCTTTACATTTTTAAATGTCTTATCCACATAGAGGCTGTGCAGACCTTCCCTGAAATGCCTTGAACTTGTTAGTTGATCCAAATAGCTCCTCTCTATATTCATGGTGTTACTCTATGCTGAACAACAATTTCACACTTACAATGTCCCTGTTGGTCTTTCTGTTTTAAATGTCATCTGTTCATATTTATAAATTTTGAATGGGCTTACTTAAATTGGATTGCTTGGGTCTAAGACACGTCTGATTTTTTTCTAATGACCAAATAATAATAATAAAAAAAAGAAAACAGAACAGATTAAGAAGAAAAAAGAAACCTCAGGCATACACAATTTCCAGGCAGTCAGGGTTTGTTTAAAGCTGCTTTGTTCGGCAGGAATGGTTAATAAAAGAAACATTTCCCCAAAGAATTGTTGTGGTCTTTAATTAAACTCCGTTCCCATAGGTTTGTAATATAGCGTTGAACAATATTTGGTCAGTTTCTCTGCCTGGCTTTCTTAGTCACATGCTGGACTTTATTGGATCCCAGGTCCTAAGGGAACATTAGGAGTGGAGAGAGGCGGGCTGCTTCAAATGAAAAGTTAATTGTGTTTAAGCTGGGTTGGAAGCCAGCCTCCAGTGAGCCTTTGCTGAGAGCCAAGGTAAACACGCAGGTGCCTGGCTGTCAGACTGAGTCCATAGTTGAGAGTCTATCTGGTTGGTGGTCCATGCCTGGTGACCCTGGAGAAAGCCAACCCCTACAGGGCTTTACCTTCAGCCACCTTGAGCTCTGGAACAAGGGACAATGATGTCACAGCAGTTCATGGACAATCTGGAGTTTAAGTACTGTTGGAGTACTATATCAGAGTAGATGCCTGGAGAGGCAGGTGGGCCTTTCAGACAGTGAAAGTGGATTATTTCCCATGGAAATAGCTCTTTTCCTCGTGTCTGTTCCCTTGGTGTCTCCTCTGCCCTTGGTCCATCCCTGGACTCATGTCCTTGGGAAGAGGACTCAGGGTACCTCTGGGACCCTACTTCATCCAGATGGTTATAGTTATTTATTCAGTGTTTCATATGTTTTATTTATATTCCCAAATGAATTAGGTAAAAATGTGAAATCGGGTCATTTTTTCCAACCTATGAAAATGGCAATTTTATGAGATCCATTATATCTTTTGCATAAGGATATCATGAAATATGAGGGAAAAGATCAAATATATCAATAATAGCAAGATAGTCAAAAGAAGCATTTCTACGATCAAGGTGTTGGTAGTAATGGTAGATGCTATTCTATTCATTAGTGGTCTTCGTTTTTTTTTTTTTTGCATTGGGAAACTGTACAGTGTGGGGTTAGTGCTTAGGCTCCATGACTTGACCGGCTTAGTTCTGTTCCCCTGTTCTTGCAGACACGTAATTGGCCTTGGGGAAAGTAATGGGCCAGAGATTTCCATCTGAAATAAGGCCGATGAAGGTATAAACTGCATAGGATTGCTGATGAACCCTGCCTTGCTAGGTGTTATTTCCCCTTATGCAGCCCAAGGGACGGTGGTCCCTTGGCATTTGAAGCTGTAACTGCTCTTCTGGGTTTCTTCTTACTCCTTGGGCTGGGCTGACCTCCCTTGTGCCACTGATATACATATGCTCACTGCCTTCCCTCCAGAACATTCTTCTCTCATGCCTTTGCTTATTGGCTTTTCTATGAACTTCAGTAGGAAGCTCACTGTGAGCTTCCTACTGGAAGGGAATAGTATTTTGCTCATCATTTCCCCCTGGGGTTTTAAGCACACAGTAGGATGAAATTCTTATCTAAGTACAGTGTGCTAACATATTGTGTCATTGGAACTCCTGGGCTAAAATATGAATGAGGAGACCTACATCCTAGTGGCTCTTCCATTTTAGGGCTTTTGTGAGAACCTCTGTATTTCTGGTAAGATAATGGATGGTAAGTGGTATGGAGAATAAGTAAGCAAGAGACTAAATCAGTGCATCAGTTTTGAAGGCATTAGTGCAAAGCAGGGAGAGATTTAAGAGTAAAGGGCTGACCATGTCCCAAGTTCAAGCTCACCTCTTCATGCATCTGCTCTGTAATCTCAGGAAAGTTCCTTTTTCTGGAACTTTACCTTTGTAACCTGGAGATCAAAAATAGCATCTAAAGCCAGGAGACACCTTTAATCCCAGCACTTGGGAGGCTGAGGTAGGAGGATTGCCATGAGTTTGAGGCCAGCCTGGGACTACAGAGTGAGTTTTAGGTCAGCCTATGCTAGAGTGAAACTCTACCTTGAAGCAACAGCAACAAAGACCCCAATTCAAAAGAAAACACTACCTGAGTACTAGGGATTGGATTATAGAGAGGTTTTATCTATATAAAGTTGAAGTCCATTACTTTAGAATGTGACCTTATTTGAAAATGAAAAATTCAAGCTTTCATTTTATACACACACACACACATATATATATATATAATTTTGAGCATATTTCCTTTCATATCTCGTTGCCCTCCCTTTCCTTGTCCCCACCCCCTTGCCACTTGTCCCCTTTGTTCTCTGGACAGTTTCACTACTTTCAGGTCATCTAGACATATGTGATTTTATGTGTCTAAGATCTAAGAACCACAAATGAGAGAAAACATGATATTCATCTTTCTGAGACTCACTTAAGTCATTTAATATAATTATCTGCAGTTGTGTACATGTTCCTGCAAACAATATAACTTCATTATTCTTCATGGTTGGAAAACATTTCATTGTGCACCTGGACCACATTTTTCTTATCCATGACTTTATTGGTTGGTTCTGTGATTTAGACACTGTGAATGGTGTTGCAATGCACATCAATGTATAAATGTTTCTGTGCTATGACTTGGAATCCTTTGGGTATCTACACAAGAGGGGTAGAGCTGGGTCATATGGAAGATCTCTTGGTAGGTTTTTGAGTAGCCTCCATACTGACTTCCATGGTGGCTGGATAGTTTACATGCCCACTAGTTGTGTAGAAGGCTCCCTTTTGCCCATATCTTTGTCAGGATTATTTTTGTTTGTAATGACTGCGGTTCTGACTTGGGTGAGTTTGACTTGCATTTCTCTGCTGGATATTAAAACTAAACATTTTTATATGCCTATTTGTTATTTGTATTTCATCTTTTGAGAACTGTCCATGTTATTAGCCCATTGATTGATTGGATTGTTTGATTTCTGGCTCAGTATAATTGCTTCTTTGTATATTCTAGATATTAATCCTTTGTTAAACTTCTTCCGTTCTATAAGCTTTCATTTCACTTGCTTAACTATTTTCTTTGCTGTACAACCCTTTTTAACTTTATGAAGTCTCACTTGTCAATTTTTGACCTAATGGAAATGGACTTTTTATAGTAGTCAAGTTCAAGTGAGGTCTTTTGGGTGGACCCTAATCAATATGGCTGGTATCCTTTGCCATGGGGCATTTGGACTCTAAGTCTCACAGGCAGGGAAGATACCTGGAGAGGATGTCTACCTACAAGCTAAGGCTCTTGGAGGTAACCAAGCTGTTGACACCTTGACTTTGGGTGTTAGCCTGGACAAAACAGTGAGATGATGAATCTTAGTCTGCTTAGTCCATCCAGGTTGTGCACTTTGTCACAGAATCCCTGACTAATAAGTCTGTTAAGTGAGTCAGCTTGATATACAATGATGTTATGTGTTACTCAGAAATCACAGTGACTTACTGCTTATGTGCCTATGGGCTATGTCACTCGCCTAGATTCTGGGCTGACTGGGTTCGAATCCAAGCCTTCTAGAACTAGCAGCCAGGGCATTCAAGGTGCTCATTGCATATGGTTGCTGGCATTCGATTGGCCGCAGCAAGTTATGCAGTCAAACCTTCTACAAATGAGCAGAAACATATATTCTGTTCAATCTAGTGAAGCATTGAAACATTCCATGGCAACGGGAGGGAATGACAATAACCCAATTGACTTCAATACTTCTATGTCACAGACTTGGCACATGAAGCTCTTAGTGGAGTGACTGGCACTTAGTACTTGACAAATGACCATTGGTGGTATAATTGTTGTTTTTAATTAATTTATTTATTTGAGGAGAGAGAGAGAGAGAGAGAGAGAGAGAGAGAGAGAGAGAGAGAGAGAGAGAGAGAGAATTGGTACACCAGGGCCTTCAGATGCCTGCACTACCGTGTGCATTTACCTTTACCTGCATACTGGGGAATGGAACCCTGTTATTAGGCTTTGGTGAAAATCTGAGGCAACGCTCCAGCCCTATTGTTGTTTTTAATTCTTGAACAAATTCTAGAATTCATCTTCTACTGCAAGTCGAAATGAGTATTTTCCCTCCACACAAGAAGAAAATGAACTGAGTGAAGTCCATTAATGTTTGGTTAAGTAAAAGTCTCTGTAGACCACAGAGTTTACAGCTGTGATGAATTCTTTTAAATTCTTTTAAATTGCATGTCCGCTTCATTGGATTGGAACAGAGATATGATTTCAAGCTTATGTTTCTTGTTAGGATATTGAGGCCACAATTAAATGTCTCCCTACCCCCTTCTTTAAAAAAATCAAAGACTCTTAAAATGGATTGTTATGAGAGGACACATAAATATGATTCAATCGATAGCTGAGTTCTCCAAAGCACCATCAAGACAAAGTGTTAACTGTTCTGATTCAATTTGTGATTGGTTTAGCTAGAAATCCATACAGTTGCATGTCACCCGATATTTAATAAATGACATGTAGAGTCTCTTAATTGTACCCATTTATCACTCTGCTTCTAGATGCACAAAGTTATCAAAATCTGGAAACTCCAATATTTTCATTTCCACTTGCTTTCTTGGCCTTTGTTCTCTGCCTCTTCACTGTATTGGGTCTGGTTTGGAGTTAAGTATTTCTGACATAACCTTCATGACTCATTTACATTTAAAGAATAACAGGAAATCTCTGCCAGGAAGGCTAATGGAATCACATTTTATACAAGATCTTACTTTTTTTTCATTGGCACCCATCAGTAACAACACACTTGGGCCAGGAAGACCGGGCTGAGTACTAGGATATCCAGGATCCCTTGCCACAAGGACTAATACAGACAGCCCACGGAGGAGGATATCCAGCTGATCGGGGATGGGGAGGGGGGGAATTGGGGAATTCGGGATAACAACGCATGGTTTGCCCACTAAATAATGTAACTCATTATGGACAATAAATATATATTTAAAAAAGTCTTTATTGCCTATTATTTTAAATATTAAAATTTTTTTTTTGCTCTCTTCCCTCTGAATCTAAGCATTATCAGCAGTGTACAAGACTTTTACTTTTCACCCAAGGCACTTATTATTTCTGATATGCATAATATCTAACACTTGCTATAACTTGGAAGATTAGAAACAGACTTCTGAAATGTTCATTGCCTCTCCTGTTGAAATTTTGTCAAAGCAAGTTTGAAGTATCATGCATGCCCTTGAACTTGCTGTTACAAGTTGAATGAGAACTAATTAGAGGTCAAGGAGTACATAATTATTGGAAAGGGGATTAAAATCAAATATATTCCTAATCAGCAAATCGAGGTGTGATTTATAAACACCCAAATGATGAAAAGAAGCGTTGAGGCTGGATGTCCGCTAAAGATGATGGAGAGCAAACGAGCCTAGCTGGGAAAACAAGCCTTCTACAGCATGGACCACAAGACAGAGGTTCCCAGACAGACTTCACCTACTGCACTACCTCACGTCCCAGGAATCCCTTTAAGACCATATTGGTATCACGTCTTCTCAGCTTGTAAACCAGCATGAGTGGCATCAGCTTGCTTAGACGCTATTATTCTAGACGTCCGTAGGAGGAAGAACACTTTCATTGTGTGCTGGAGTTTGTCACGCTTCTCCTGAATTGGATTGTTACAAAAAGTAAAAATAAAAAGGCTTGTTAAGACCTTATGGAGCAACTTGTTTTAATGAATGCTTAATTGGGTTTCTTGCATACATAAGCTCAGGTTCTTTCCAAAACTCTTTTCTTTTTCTTTGAGACAGGGATGTAGTGCAGGCTGGCCTTGAACTCCCTGTGCAGCTGTCTTGGAACTTTTGATCTTCCTACCTCCATTATAGATGTGAGCCCCACCCCTGGCTCAGCAAGTCATATTATCCCCCTTTTCCGAAGTCAAAACTGAGGTCTCATTTGGCTGGGCGGCGTGCCATGAATGGAACTGGGAGTCAGACCTTGGCAGCTAAGCTCCACATCCCACATCCATAATTACTGCCCTTTCACAATCTCCCGGCTGGCCTTCTCTCGGCACTCCGTCCCCTTTCCTGAGTTCATTATGCAGCCCCCGCCATGCACCATGTCATGTTTCTCTCAGAAGGGATGCCTGTCTTCAAGGAGGTGTTCGTCCCTTCCAGGGCACAGACAACAAACCAAAGCCAGTCAATAGATAGATGAGATGAAAGACAAGTAGACATGAGCATAAATGTATCTTGTGATGCAGGTGGTTTGTGCTGTCAAGGTCATGCTGAGCAAGGGACTCTAGAGCTGCCAGGACTGCACTGTGAGAAGGAAGGCTTTTGACCCAAGATACCAAGGTTTCCCAAAAGTCATACACCAGAGGGCCTGGAAAGCATGTCCTACCAGCTAAGCCTCTGGTCTGGGATGGGTCTTTTTTTATTAATGCTGGGCTGCAGATGGAGAAAGTATATGTCAGAAGTCCTCCTTCCCTCCTTCTCTCCCTCCTCCTTTTCTTCCTTCCTCACTCCTTCCCTCTTACCATCCCCCTTTTATTGTGTGTGGAACTGGGGCTTGAATCCAGGACCTTGTCCATGCTAGGCAAATGCTCTACAACTATGCTATGTCCCCAGACCTTATTTATTTATTTATTTTTACTTTTTTAGTTACAGTCTCATTAAGTTACCCAGGCTGCCTTTGAACTCACCTTGAAACCTAGGCTGGCACTGAACTTGTGATCCTCCTGCCTCAGCTTCCAGAGTAGCTGGGATGAAGGTCTGCACCACCAGGCTGACATTGTTAATGAACTCAGGTTGAGGTTTGGGGACCCTTCCTTCTTCTCCTGTTTTCACTTTGGAAGTCTTGGCTGGAAGGGCAGCAAAGCAGATGTTTTTTCCTTAACGGTGAAGGTTTTGTCCCTGCTCCATCACACTCACCTGATGAGGGAAGCCTCCCTTTTGAAATATTTAATAGGAATTACAAGACAATTACATGGCTGGGGAGATGGCTCAATGGATAAAATGCTTATTGTGTAAGCTTGAGTATCTGAGTTTGGATCTCTAGAACATAGTAGGGCCAGATGGGAGGCAGACGAGGGAATCCCCAAAGGTGTGTGGGCCAGCTAGCCTGGTGAATGCTGCCGTGAGCAAGAGATCTTGCCTCAAACAAGGAGGGGAGTGAGAATTGACACCTCAGGTCGTCCTCTGTTGTGACATGCACACACCCACACTCACTCCCACGAACACACACACACAAAGAGACAACACAACAAACACACAATTGTTAGAAAGTTGATATCGGACTCTAAAACAGCCTGAATTGCCTGCTTCTTTTTCCTTTTTTCACATAACCAATGAGATTAAAGACATGGATTATTGGTGCCCAGGGATACGGGATAAGCCAGGAGGGGTGGACAAATGGCTTTATCTCACTTGCTCCCTCAGATCTTCTTCCTGGCTTCCTACAGCGTCTTGCTGAGGATTCTGAGTTATACTTGGGCTTGGTGGCAAGAAGGTTGTAGCCAGTTAGTTATCTGCTGGGAGCTCAGGCAGGAAAGTATCTGTATTTGCAGCTCAGTGGTGGAAGCCACCATATTCCCCTGTGACCAGGAGATACAGTGAGCTACACCCCAGGTTCCCTTGATAGACCTCAATTAAGACTGGTTTCTCTTTTTCTCCCTTCTTTCCTTTTCTTCCCTGACATTCCTTCCCTGCCCCTTCTTCCTCCATCACCACCTCATCATTCACAGGGAGGAGGAGCCTTGGTCCTGGAGCTGGACTCTGCCTCCGGATCTTATCATCTCAGACTACTGATGTCCTGATTGGTGGGTTTGAGTCACCTCTGCTCACTTGCATCTCAGGCTCTTTGAAAACAGGGTCCATGTCTGTTTTAGTTCAGCAGATTCCCTAGCACCTATCAGAATATGGAAGTTGTTCTTTTCTGTAGTTCATTAAAAATACATTATATGTATAGAAAATTTGATATGTCTCTTGGTAGGCATAATTTAATGTTAAATTATAATTTAGGAGTAGTTAATATTAGATCAATGTCGTCAGGGAGCTACACTCTGCCTGCCATCATCAGATATCCATACTTGAATCTTCATTATCTGGTCTGTTCATTCACATAAATGATGTTAGAAATGTGTTGGTTTTTCAAGGTAGGGTCTCCCTCTAGCCCATGCTGACTTGGAATTCACTATGTAGTCTCAGGGTGGTCTCAAACTCACAGTGAGTCTCCTGAGTGCTGGGATTAAAGACATGCACTACCATACCTGGTAAAATATTTATTTATTTTTAAATATTTTTGTTTGCAAGCAGAGAGACATAGAAGACAGACAGATAAAATGGGCATGCTAGGGCCTCCAGCCACTGCAAACAAACTCCAGATGCATGTGTCCATCATCTTGTGCATCAGGCTTTACGTGGGTACTAGGGAATCAAACACAGGTTGTCAGGCTTTGCAGGCAAGTGCCTTAACTGCTGAACCATGTCTCCAGCCCTGAATTTTTTCTGAAATATTTTTATTGGTAAAACAAGCAATGTTCAAGACATCTGATCCGTCAGTCTGCCCTTGCATGCATCAGTTTTAAGAATAAGGCTCATACAGGTTCAGAGCTCTCAGAGGAGTCAAAGTCTTCACCCAAGGGTGAATTCTGTTGCTTAACTTAATGATTAGGAAGCAAGACCCTTTCTAGAATACCATGGTTCATATTTCAGGGTGAACTTTACATGGAAAGTGCTCTGCATGTGCCTAACAATCCTGGTAACAGAGGCTTAGCTCAGCTTAGGTCCAGACAGTTTGATTCTCAGGGAAACTGTGTGCTAATAAGGGTTGAAATTGTGGTAGAATTTAACCTGAGCATTCCTTTGATTATGACATGTCTCCTGTGTGGGAGGAGAAAGGAGAGAAGCCTTATAAAGCTCTCAGTTACCCCTAGCATTAGCTATCACCCTCACTTACCAACAGAGCTTGAGGACTGTTTGTGGCCAATGGATTTTGGTTATCTTAGGACAAGCGAACAGTAGGTCCATGTTGAAGGATGACCTGAATGGAGGGTGGTGGCAGTCTGGAGAGCCTTGAGACCATCAACAGGCCTTGAGGATTGATTTATATGGATGTGAAGGAGGAGGAAGGATGACCTAGTTGTGGGTTCTGGAAACAGGCATTGTTTGAGGTGTAGGTAGGTTGAAGGAGGCTTGTTATTTTGTCTTGTCAACTGACAGGTCCTTGGCTCTGTAGGGAGTTGTCAATGTTGGTCTTTGATATAACTAACCTCTTACCTCTGTTTCACTGGGCCCCATTGTCTGATATTCCTTCCCAGGCTCTCTGGCTTCAGTACCACCCCACCTGTCTGCTGTGAGAAGACTGTGGGCAGCCTGATCTTAGTTTCCCAGAAAAACCACCTTGGATTTGTCCGTTTACCCCATCCACATTGTAATGGTAACAGCTGAAAATCCCAAGGGCTTCTAACTCATGTAAACAAACCTGTAGTTAAAAACAACAACAACAACATCAACAAACAACAAACAACAAAACTTGCCAAGTGTGGTTGTGCACACCTTGAATCCCAGCACTTGGGAGGCAGAGGAGGCAGGATCACTATGAGTTCCAGGCCACCCTGAGACTACAGAGTGAACTCCAGGTCAGCCTGGGCTAGAGGGAGACCCTACCTCAAAAAACAAAACAAAAACAATCTTTTAATTTAAATTAATTTTTTAGGTTTACTGAGCATTTGTAAATACAGCAGAAAATTCCTTTGCATTTCTCATGCCACTTTCTCTAATGACACTTCTTTCCATAAACATGGAGCAATTACCATGAACAAGAAATTAACAATGTTACAGGATGTTCATTCTATTTCTTTTAAAAATATTTTTATTTATTAGAGAGAGAGAGACAGAGAGAGAGAGAGACAGCGACAGAGAATGAGTATGGGTATGCCAGGGTTTCCAACTACTATAAACAAATTCCAGATGTATGCACTGCTTTGTGCATCTGTCATTACATGGGTACTGGGGAATCAAGCCTGGATCATCAGGCTTTGCAAGCAAGCACCTTTAACCACTGAGTCATCTCTCCAGCCACTAAACTCTATTTCTAATTTAAGGTTCATTAATTTTCCCCTAATGTCCTTTTTCTGTCTTAGGATCTTTTCTCTTTAGTCTTCTTTGATATGAGGCATTTTCTCCATCTTTTGTGACCTTCACACTTTTGAAGAGACTGGACAGTTATTATGTAGAATAACCCTCAATTTGCGTCTCTACAGTGTTCTCTCTGAATTGTGGTTATACATTTCTTTTTTTGGCAAGAAATCCTCAATAATCTTGGGTCCTTGAAGTGTTTTCTTTGATCCCTTGGTTAAGCCAGTGGTTGTCAGGTGTCTCCCATGGAGAGTCACTGTGATTTCCTTTGCTGTTGATAAGCAAGTCTGTGATTTTTATTCTGGCAGCAAGTTTAAGAGGGAATTGACATGTTATTCAGGGGGACCTCCCTACTCTGCCACAGCCTTATTTAAAAAACAATAACAACAACATTAACTTGGGTTGGAGAGATGTCTCAGTGGTTAAGGCACTTGCCTGCAAAGCTTGACTACCATGGTTCCATTCCCCAGTACCCCTGTAAAGCCAGATGCACAAGGTGACACATGCATCTGGAGTTAGTTTGCAGTGGCTGGAGGCCCTGGTGTGTCCTTTCTCTCTCTCTCTCTCTCTTTCTCTCTCTCTCTCTCTCTCTCTCTTCCTCTTTGTCTCTCTGATAAATAAATAAATATGTTAAAAAACATTAACTTGAAAAAACTTGTAGCATGTCCTAAGAAACAAATTTGGTTATATAATGTGTTATACAATCAAATATAATATCTGTCTATATAATATCTGTAAACAAATCTAAATATAATATCTGTAATCAAATATAATATCCCCACCCATGCTTATGCAAGCAACCACAATCAAACTCAGTGAGTCTCTCTCACAAACAGATACTATGATTATATAACACATTATATATATATCATTATATAATCAAATTGTAAGCTGAAGAATAGTTGAGCTAGCTAACATACAAGTATCTCTTGGCTACTTCAGTGGCAATATGTAAAATAAAAATAGTGACCATTTCCTTCTCCAGTCCTGCCATCTACAGTGAATCTATCTTTGCTTATTTTACTGTCTTGCTTAAAAACATTTGGTGGAAGCAATCCCATCGAGGTCAGTCCTCAGTGGATTGGGGGTCAAGGAGGAGGG
The DNA here is from genome assembly GCA_004024765.1 of Zapus hudsonius. Lineage (NCBI taxonomy): Eukaryota > Metazoa > Chordata > Mammalia > Rodentia > Dipodidae > Zapus > Zapus hudsonius. The sequence goes on along the minus strand of PVHP010030602.1, from coordinate 910 downwards.
AAATGGGGTTACCAGCACAAGACTTGCTCATACAGTGTTTCTACTTATTAACAATAAAATAAATTAAAAAATAAAAATAACATTTGGTGGTTTATAGGTAAATGTCTTGATTTCCCAGATTTCCATTAGGATGTTCCACAATTTGTCCCTTCTTCTCCTGACCCCATTTTTATTGTTCATTTGTTTTTGAGGGCGGGTCCTCTTATGTAGCTCAGGCTGGCATGGGACTCACAGTGCTGCCTGGCTTCCATACTCCTGCTCTTGCCAATGGCTACATGTCAGCTCTGCTGGTACCGGTCAGCATTCAGTTGCTGCGCGGAAAGAACCCAAGCAAAAGAGGCTTGTGGAGGAATGGGTTTATTAGGCTTACGGACTCAAGGGGAGACTCCATCCTGGCAGGGAAGATGATGGCATGAGCAGAGGAGTGGACATCACCTCCACCACAGCACTGGAAACAGGAAGGTGTGCCAAACACTGGCAAGGGGAAGCTGGCTTATAACCCCCATAAGCCTGCCTCCAACAACACAGCTCCATCGAGGTTGTAAAATCCAAACAGCCATCAGCTGAGGATCGATTACCCAGAACACATTCATTTGTTTGTGGGGGACACCTGGATCAAACCATGACAGGTGCCACTCAGCCTGGACTGGTTTTGGGTGCATGTGGAATGCCCTTTAAGTGAATTTGTAGAGAGAAACCCTATTTGTTATCTTATGGCTTTGCATAGCTGGGTGTACTATAATTACAGTCAGATGCATCATGGGAAGGAACATGTGCTGTAGAGAAAACATTATATAACCAAAACCTGCCAATCAAACAAGAGCATCACCCACCCTAGCAACTAATGAATCCTTTTCCTAAAAATCCTGTAAAGGGAAGCCCGGATCACTTCCTGGGCCCTTGAGAACTC
>PVHP010030601.1:0-21597 GCA_004024765.1 Zapus hudsonius | reverse complement strand
ACTGTGAGTAGCCGAGCTGGAGGGGCGGAATTGAATCTCCAAGAGACTTGTGTTATTGGTTAAGAATCATTGAGCTTGGAGTTAGAGATTGATGGTGCCCTGTTTGTTTTAAATCTTGTATTGTATTGGTCAATCTGCTTTTGCTGTGCCTCATGTTTTGCATTGTGAGTGTTCTGTGCCATTATGGGTTTATTTTTGGTATTATGGCTCAGTTGAAAGCTGCGGAGACTTAAGAGTTGAGCTGAACATATTGTGCTTATATCTTGTATGATTATTAGTTTGTGGGGGCCAGGGGCGGAATGTCATGGTTTGATACAGGTGTCCCCCACAAACAATTGAATGTGTTCTGATAGATAGATCCTCAGCTGATGGCAGTTTGGGTTTTACAACCTCAATGAAGCTGTGTTGTTGGGGGCAGGCTTATGGGGGTTATAAGCCAGCTTCCCCTTGCCAGTATTTGGCACACCTTCCTGCCGCTGTTTGCAGTGCTGTGGCAGAGGTGATGTCCAGCCTTCTGCTCATGCCATCGTTTTTCCTGCCAGAATGGAGTCTCCCCTCGAGTCCGTAAGCCAAATAAACCCATTCCTCTAGAAGCCGCTTTTGTTTGGGTTTTCTGCGCAGCAACAAGAAAGCTGACTTCAACACAGCCTTAATACTCATCCACCACGACTCAGGGAACTATGCGGAAGGGGGGGCAGAAAGATTGTAAGAGCCGTGGTGGGGGAGACTATCCAGAGGCATGGCACCCTTCAGCATCAACACACTTGGGCCAGGAGGACCAGGCTGAGTACTAGGCTCAGCCTGAGTACCAGGGACCCCTGCCACAAGGACTGATCCAGACGGCCCACGGAGGAGGATATCCAGCTGATTGGGGATGGGGAGGGGAGGCATTGGGGAATTGGGGATACCAACTCATTGTTTGCCCACTGAATAATGTAACACATTATGGACAATAAATATATATTAAAGATTAAAAAAAGAGTATGAACATTCATGAAAACTGAAACATTCCAAACTCCCCTATGAACTCAGCAATGCTGGCAGGGAAAAAAGTGTGACCAGGTCCTACTGATGGAAAATGCTGAACCCAGTGGAAATCTACAGAAAGGAGCAGCAGCTTACATAGTGCTGGTGCTCATCAACACTAGACAAAAACAGACAGTGCCTTCCTCCCACTTTTTGTGAGGACTCTTTTCCTGATATGAACACACAAAGCCATCCTGGTTTAGAAACAGGAGTGCTGCTACAAGAGTGGACCAAGATGGTACTCACCTGCAAATTGCAAGGTGAGCTGAGGCAGGATGGTGGTGACCTTGTCACAAAGGAAAAAAAAAAACCAGGCATAGTGCCTGTAATAATAGCACTCATACGGCTGAGGTAGGGAGGATCGCAGCCAGCCAAGGCTACAGTGAGATACTACCTGGAAATAATGAGAGAAAGAAAAACTGAAAGTAAGTGCCCTGGCCTATATCTAGAACAAAACTCATCAGAATTATTAAGACATAGAATGCCCATTTCAGTTAAATTCTTCAACCTCCTGCTCCAATGCTGATTTTCAGTGATCTCCTGGGTCAGCTGCTCTTTGTCTTTGCTCACCTCTGGGTGGCCTTCCAAATCTTCATAGAGTGACTTGAGGATGTCCAGCATCCTGTAGTCTCAGGCTTGACCAGGCTCCACATGAACTGCATGCACTGCTATTTCAGGATGTACAGTGGCAGTGTAATCTTGACAAGAATATGCCATTTATTCACACTGGGAGAGGGCACAAATCATTTAATTTGGTTAACTGGAAGTCCATCACAGGCACCTTCATCCCTGAAGATCCAGAGGGGACTGTGACAGGTTAGGGTGACTGTTACCCCAAAGTTAACCAGGAGCATCCTTGGAATAGTACTTGCAGACAGGCTCCACTTATCTCTTGCCTTACCTGACCCCTTGCCCTTGATTGGGAGGTGTATGTTAATAGAGTTCAAACCTAATCCTGAAACTGATTGGGTAAAGATAGACCAACCAGCTACCTCTCTGGCTCAACTGAGCCAGGGCGATATAGTAACATAGAAAAGGAAGGTTTGCTCTCTTTTCTCTCATGACAGCAGAGAGACATCTGACTTTCCAGGCCTTGGCAAGGCCCCTTTACCACAGCCCTGCTAGCTTTGGTGAGGATGTCCCACATGGAACTTTTCTCCTCAGGATGGGAGCCCTCTTACATTCTCCCTTCTCTCACTTGCTTGGCTGGCCAGCACAGATTTCATAGCTATGTGGCTAAAACTTCCCCCATGTGCTCTCTCCTCACTAGTGGCTGGAGATCTCTGTAAATTCTTTCCTTTTAAATAAAGCCTACCACTGTATTTTATCCTTTGGTGGCCTATAACTTTAATTGTTTAATTTTATAGAAAAAGAATCTGGGTACTCTTATGGTTTAAGGTGCATTGGAATTAGCTGGTAACCTCAACTTTCCCATAATAGAGACCTTGGTGTTTGTGGATGGGTTGGCCCAAGCCCAGTCACAGCATCAGATGGGGTTGCGGCTTGCTTTGGAGGAAGCCACATAGCAGAAGAACTCATGGGCTACAGCTGAGATCACCTGGGCGGACTCAGGGAGTCTGCAGGGCCTCTATATCCTGCTGGCTGCCCTACTGCTGTGGGAGGAGATTCTGGGGGAGGGATGCTGGGGAAGAGTAGCTAGGGAGGGACTCCTGGGGGAGGGGCTGCTGTAGGGGGGCTTCTCACCATGATACTCCTCAGGGATGAATCTTCTTGCTTGTTTCTCTCCCCTCTGGCTGACTGAAGTAGGATGCTGCCAGCTATCATTCTGCACATTTGTGGTAAATCCTGGAGGCAAGAAGGGTTGTATGCATATGTATGCATGCATGTATGTGTATGTGTGTATGTAAATATGTGTATGTATGTATGTATGTGGTGTGCGCTTATGTGGAGATTAGAGTTTGATGCGGGGTACTGTCAATAGCTCATCATTTTATTCTTTGAAACTGGTTCTCTCCCTAAGCCTAAACTCACTGATATAGTTAGACTAGCAAGCAAGTGAATACTAGGGATTCCCTGTCTCTGCTTCTGCTCCACTTGGATTATAGGGACATGCTACCATGCTCAGCTATTTACGTGGGTTCTAGGGCTAGAAATTCAGGACCTCATGATGGTATGGCAAGCATATTACCTACTGTTCCACCTACTCTGTAAAAGTGATCAACAAGAATAAGAACAAGAAAATAAGACACTCAAGTCTCATGTACCCCAGCCTGTCCTGAACCTTGCTACATGGTGTAGGATGAACTCCACTTCTCACATGCTAGGAATATAGGAGTGTCCCACAACTGCTGGATGATACAGTGCCAGTGGGCAAAGCCAGTCCTTGGAGCATGTTTGGAAAGCATTATATTATATTAGTCCAGAAACAGAAATATCCCATGGGAATACACCGTGGTTCCCAATCTGGGATTTGTTTTTCCTATGTCATCCTTATGCCTCCGTGTGGATAGACATGCCTGCCAGTCAGAACCTTGCTTACATATTACCACAGTGGTGCCATAACACCAGCTGGCTACTGGATGTCCTGGGGGGAGGTGTGTCAGTCTCCTCAGGAGGTTTTCATGCTGCACACCAGGAAGGGGAAGTCACCTTACTTGCAGACAAGCTCAGAGGCAGGGGATGGTACTGTAGAGTCCACACTGTCAGATCTCAATGAAGTTTGGACCAGCTACTGGGCAACAAGCCTCTTCCTGAAAGGAAATGAGAATGGCATGGTCTATTCCATCCACTCCCATGTTCTACAGTAACCCATTTAGAAATGATGTTGTCCATATCCTACCTAAGAGTCAAAGTAGGATCTTACTCTAGCCAAGGCTGACATGGAATTCACTATGTAGTCTCAGGGTGGTTTTGAATTCATGGCATTCCTCCTAATTGCTGGGATTAAAGTTGTGTGCCAAGTTGCTTGGCTCTTTTTTGGTTTTGTGTGTATATGTGTGTGCGTGTGTATTTTGTGTTGTTCCTTCCTTGCTCTTTGTTTCATGGAATCAAACTCAGGACCCTGCACATGGTAATCATGTACCCTTAAGGTTGATCTACAGCCTCAGCGCCTTCCTGCTGATAGATGAATTCTCCATATATATAAATTTCAATGTAGCCTCAAACTCCTATTCCTTTTACTTTGCCTCCAAAGTTCTGGGATTACAGGAGTGTGCCAACAGCACTGGAGTATACAGAGATTTTACAGTACCCCACTTCTGTTTTGAAAGGGGCTACCTCATTTTGACCCTCACAACAACTCCATAAGGCATGGATTCTGCACTATTTTACAGGTGAGTAAACTGGCTCAGAGAGAAAAAACCACTTGCCCAGGATCTCACAGCTGATACATAGTATAACTAGAATTCCAATGCAAACATTTTTCTTTTGAGACACAGTCTTCCTATGTAACTACTGAGGCTGGCCTTAAAAACACAATTGTCCTGCTTTAGTCTTCTGAATACTGGATGACAAGTGTGCAATGTCATGTCTTCTGCCACACAAAATATTTAATAGTGTCCCGTTTACACACGAGGACATGGAGGGCCCACATGACATACCAGTCTATCACCCTCTGAGACCTGTGGTTTCTTTTGTTAGCCAACCATCTGAAAAGTCCAACCACTGAAGTTTCCCTATGGGTGTGAGCAAGGCAGTTGAGGGAGGCGCAGAAGGTGTCAGTTTCCAAGGATGCCAAGGGAACAAGCCTCATGTGACAATGCTGTAACCCAGCTGCTGCATGCAGACCTACCACAAGGCGAAAGGGAGAAAATCTTACCTGAGCCCAGATGAGGTGATTCTGCTCTATGCAAGGAATATGGGCAGAGAGATGCCAAGGACAAGAGCACCTAGGAGGTACAGGCCTGAGCTAGAGAGTCTCTGCCTGAAACAAACAGATTGGAAATGTGGCTCAGTGACAGAGCTTAAGAGGAAGTACTTGATCTAGGTCATGCAGTCAAGAATTGGGAACACTAAAAACCCCAGGACCTGAAGGTGGCAAAACACAAAGGAACCAGTGAAAGCAGAGCAAAAGGGGACTGGAGCTCACACACCAGGCATTGATCATTAGAGATAGTCATCACACATCAGAGATTCAGAGAGTGATAGCCAGAGACACAAACCCAGAGGCACACAGAGCTGCCCAGGTGGGCTGTGTGGTAGGACAATTTGCACTTGATCAGCATCTTCAGGTTCATACATTCATCCAGGAAACGCAGGGCACCAACAAAGGAAATAGACATCACCCAGTAAAGCTGGCATTGAGGTGCCTGGTGAAACCTGGTTCCTGAGCTGCACCATGCTAGGGATCCAGTCTCTACCTCTGGATGCTCCATCCCGATTGATATTCATTGAAATCATGACAAAGGACCCTCAAACCTGGGCACCAGATCTAACAACACAGTCTCCAGCATGACACTGCAGGCAGACAAGTGTTACCCCAGCAGCTCGATGGCTGGTCCAACTACCTTCCTGAGCTGCCCCTCACTCAGGGTTCACAAACTAGGGCCTCTTAGACCTGCACACCACGCCAAACAACTCCGCAGCCACAATCACCTTGTTGTGGCTCCCCAGGCTCCCACTCTGCACCCTCCATAGGTACCAGGCTGCTGATGGGACAGAGGACTCTCCTGGTTCCTAGAACTTCCTTTTGCCAGCTGCAACAGTTTTCTGGTCAAAGACCCTTAATACCAGATTTGGTGGCTCCAAGATTAGGACTAGGTCACCAGAGCAGGGATAAAGAATCCAGGTTGAAAACATGGGGTTCCAGAAACCTGGGTGACAAAACGAAGAGCTTGGTGTCCCAGTTCCAGACAGAAATGAGATCGTCTTGCAATGTCTTGGAATCCAGATAATGGGCATTCACGGAGCCTGGGGAACTGCAGAAGGTAGGAACAGAGAACAGCTACCAAGCCCCAAAATGAGGAGGCTGAAGAAGTGCCCATCATTGCAGATACTACGTGATAGAGTCCTTCCTCTAATGTATGCTGGCTATGAGGCAGTTTAGGGATGACAGGACTCCAAAGTGAATAGCTTTCTCCTTGACTAAATTTGGGAATTAAATTGTCTTGGGCCTGCAGGGAATATTTGGGTCATTACACTTTACTACAGGTCAGAAAAAGAAGAAGGATCTGGCCGCTCCTCATCTCTGCCCTGTTAGGGAGTCTTTCTGGTCCCTTCTGAGGATGCACTTCCTAAGGAATTAAGTTGTTTGGGAAGATTCCCTGTTTCTAAAATCCTGAACGCAGTCCAGACTGTTTAATCTAGATGGCCATCCATTAGGGCTCATTGAGTAAAAATAAATGAAATACAATGAAAAAACACCAACTTGAGTTCCGAGGTGGCCTTCTCAGCCCCCCTTTCCTCCCCTCCTGGACAAGAGCTGCGCCTTCCTTCTTTCTCTGAAACCACCTCATTCCTTAGTCAAAAGCTGTGTCTTCCGACTTGCCCCCTTCTTGCTCCCCTTCTAATAACTCTGCCCCCTGAAGCGCTAAGCTGCACTCAGGTCGGGCGAAGGAACCAGGCGGGGGTCCCAGCGTTCCCGGAGCCCGCGGACCCCACCTTGCGTCCAGAGGGGTCGCAACGCGGGAGCCGGAGCCTCTGGTCCCCTGATGCAGGCGTGGGCGGTGACCACTCAGGCCCAGGCTAGCCCGTCATCCTGTTCAATAAGAGACGCCGGCCTGAAGACTGTCCAATGGCGCACTGGCCTCCGGGGCGGGATTTCTTGGCCAGCCGCGTCTGCGCACTATTCGGAGCCCTGGCCTTGGCAGGAGGCTGCAACTGCACACAGCGGTTCCCGAGGGACCTGTGGAAGCTGCGCCTGTGCCCTGAGTTTCTCGCGGGACCTGGGGAGGCTGCGCCTGGGCCCTAGGGCTCCCGCGCGACCTGGGGAATTTGCGCCTGCGCCCTGCGGCTTCCGCGCAACCTCGGGAGGCTGCGCCTGCGCCCTGCGATTCCTTCCGGATCTGGGGAGGCTACGCCTGCGACCTACGGCTCCCGCGCGACCTGGAGAAGGTGCGCCTGCGCCCTGCGGCTACCGCTGGAGGTTGCGCCTGCGCCCTGCGGTTACCGCTGACCTGGGGAGGCTGCGCCTGCGCCCTACGGCTGCCGCTCGACCTGGGGAAGCTGCGCCTGCGCCCCGCGGCTTCCTTGCGATCTTGGTAGGCTGCGCCTGCGCCCTGCGGTTCCCGCGCGACCTGGGTTGGCTGCGCCTGCGCCCTGCGGCTTCGGTGTTCTCGGGAGGCTGCGCCTGCGCCCTGCGGCTTCGGTGTTCTCGGGAGGCTGCGCCTGCGCCCTTAGTCTTCCGCGGAACCCGGGGAGGCTGTGGTCGCTCTCTGCAGCTGGTGCCCGAGTGTCTTTGCATCCTGGGTGGACGCTGCGCCCGGGAAGCTGTAATGGTGAGTGCGAGCCCGTGCGCGCTGGTCGGAGCCCCCGAGGTGTGTGCAAGGGGTTACCTCCCTGAAGACCCCATGCTCGCGCCTTCCCTTAGGGCCTCTGCGAGCCCCGCACCGCGGGTGAACCCCGTTCATTCTTGGGGAGCCCCGAGCCAGGCTGGGACGCTGCGGAACCCAGTGATTACACCGAGCTCTTGTCTCCTAACCCCCATTTTCCACGCCGGGTGGCTCCGCGGCGACCATCTTCACGGGAACATCGGGTCTGGTTTCCTGAGTCTTGCAACCTGGTTTTTAGATGCTCTGGTTTTCCATGTGTTTGTGTCCCGACCTTCGGATCTCACTCACCTGGACATGCTGCCCCGAGCCCGGAAGACCCCACTTTGCTCCAAGCCCCAGACAGGTGGCCAGGGAAACATCAAGGTCCCCAGGGTCCTGGGGGCAATGCGATCTGGGCGCATGCATGGGGTGCTTGTGGAGTGGCAGGCTGGCGATGGAGACTTTGATGTTAAGTTTAAACGTACATGAGCCTCTTGTCCATGGCTGGGAAGCTGATTTCCCCAGGTGCCTTGCGGCAGACTAAACTGAAGGGGCTTCTGTAAGACTGTAATGACATTTCTCCCATCCATTCCAGGAGTTCTCTGGACCCAATACCATGGAGATAAAGCCAAGGCTTGTAGACTCACCCTTGCCCCAGCTGACCTGTGCACCCTGGGTTTGTGCTTCAAGCTGTCAGCCTTTCAGTCTGTTATCTATTCTCTGATAGACTGAATATCTTTCTGACAATCTGCATGTAGGGGTGTGTGCTGAAGCTTGTGCTCTCTTCCTCTATACCTCAACTGCTTTGGTTTGCATCTGGTACTAGGGATTCAACCTAGAGATTTGTGCTTGCTAGGCAAGCTCTGGTGATGGACTAATAATTATGTTGCATTTCTTTTTTTAAGTGTAAAAGTTACTCATAATAATTATGTTGCATTTCTTTCTTTTTTAAGTGTAAAAGTTACTTATAATAATTATGTTGCATTTCTTTCTTTTTTTAACTGTAAAAGTTATTTATGTGTGTGTCCCTGGGCCTTTTTTTTTTTTTTTTTTTTTTTTTTTTTTTTTTTTTTTTTTTTTTTTTTTTTTTTTTTTTTTTTTTTGTAAATGTATCCCAAAACCTTTGTGTCTCTTTTCCAGTCCAGGTTATATGGGGATTTGAGAATTGAACCATCGGCTGGTAGGTTTTGCAAGCAAACACTTTGTGGAGGTTTGATTCTTAATGCTAACCTTACCCCCCACCCCTATTGTGGGTTTGGGAATTGGAGCCTCCTGGAGGCAGTGTATTCCGGGGGCTGGTCTTATGGATGTTAATAGCTAGCTTCCCCTTGTCAGTGTTTGGCACACTTTCCTGCTGTTGTTGTTGTCCATCTGATGTTGGCCACCAGGCCATGTGTGACCTGCCACTGCTAAACCCTTTCCTCCTACAGCTGCTTTGGTCAAATGCTTTCTGTCAGCAATGTGAAGCTACCTGCAGCACACCTCCAACTCCTGATTCATCTCCCAGCTCTAACTTTTCTATTGAAACATGGTCTTACTCTGTGGCCCAGACAGATCTTTAACTTGTGATCCTCCTGCTTGGCTTCCCCATGAGGTGGGATTACAGGCCCTCTGTGTCCTCTTCTGCAGCAGTGAAGTCAGGAGCCCACACAGTGACTGCAAACATGTCACTAGCTGTCCTTCCCTGGCTCTGCTTTGGCCTTTTGCACAACCTCCCAAGGCCAGATCTGGGGGTGGGGGTGACAGGGAAGGTCTGAATGTGTATTACCTTGTAGGGTCCCTGCCCTCAAGCAGAGCCATTGCACAAGACCGAGTCCAGGGAATCTCCAGAGAGACTGGAAGACAGAGTTCCAGAGATGGTGAGAGGAAGAGGGAGACACAGACAGAAAGATGCACAGAAAATCAGCAGGCCACAGTTAGGCCCCAAGTCCCCTAGACTTTCCTGGTTACGTGTTGGTGGACTCATCCTGGTTTTAATTTTCCCTACTAATTTGGGTAGGAGAATGATCCAGGAGAGTTGCGAACAGGAAACAGATACTCAGGACCTGGGAGGCAGGGTAGAGTCCTCTCCTGTTTTCTCCTGATTTGGAGCTCCACAACCACCCTCTTTCATAGTTGGACTGGGGTTGAGTGTGTTATTAACTGAGTCAGGGCAGAGTGGGTGGCTATGGAAAGTTGGGGCCAGGAGAACTCCAAACCTGCCACAGGACATGGAGATTCTGATTGTCTTATATATTTTCAATATGTTCCTCCATCCCTTGTCCCCGAACTCCTCTTTCTGTTTTGCTGTTGTGTGGATTTTTCATACATGGTCTTTAGGCTCACCTCAATCTCCCAGTCCTGCTTCACCTTCCTGTGCACTGAGGTCTGTGGGTGTGAGCCACTTTCCCCAGCTATGTGTCCTGTTCTGTCTCACCATTGCTGTCATCTTGTCATCAGTGGTGGCTCTCTACACTAAAAGTACTGAAGCCTCACTCCTTTCTGCCTACTTCCCTTTCTTTCTGTCTTATTTTCCCGACTTAGTTGCCCCGTGGAGGTGAAACAGGGGAAGGGTAATAGACCTGGCCCACCTCCAAGGCAATTTTAGTTGTAAAGGTCTGTCTTCCTGACTACTGAGGATAGTTTGGCAAATGGCTGGATCAAATATTTAAGATAAGCTTACACTACAGAGTGAGTTCAAGGTCAATCTGGATGTTTTAGTGACACCCTGTCTTAGAGTAAAACAAAATAAAACACACTAAAATAAGGCTGCCCAGTTAAGTGGTTGAATTCTTACTTGACATGCATTGGGTCGTGGGTTCCACTCTCAATATGTTCTTCCCTGGCCCCCAGAGAAGACAAACCCTCCTGTTATTTCTCAGTTTGTTCTTCTGATAAGTGGATAATGTTACCTTGTACCTGCCAGTGTGGTGCAGCCTCTAGAAGGCAAGGCAAGAGTAAGACATTGATGGATGTCTACCTATCCTTCCCTCAGGGGAGGTATAGGATGGGAACTTGGCCCACTGTCCAGAGGAGCCTGTAAAGGGCTGGGAGATCTTGTTGATGTTCCAGAGTGTCTGAGGATAATTGAGGTACTAAAGAGGGGAGGTCATGTAGGAGGAAGAGAGGCCCGAGAGGTATTAATGTAAGGAGACCTAGGTATGGGGCATGTGTGGGTAGAATGCCTCTGGATATTCCTTCCCATTTTGTCTCTTACAATCTGTCTGCACCCCCCCTTCTGCAGTGTTCCATGAGCCTTAGGGTGTGGTATAATTCAACTTTGTGTTGAGCACTCAGAAACTCCTGGGTTTCTGCTTTGATGCGTTTTGAGTACCCTCGGTATGCATTGCCATCTCCCTTGCCCAGGATGTCAGGCGCACCTTGAGAGCAGCTTTTCTTTTTGGTGTCACTGGGACTGGCTGATGTGCTTATCCTGGGATAGGCAGTGAGTTACCTTTTCTTGTCATAAGGATGGCTTTTGCTTCTCCTTGGTTTTTGCTTCCTTCTGTAAAAAATAAAACAGATTCCACAACTGAGAATAAGAGCAGCATGGACCTCAGGAGATAAGCATAGTTGGTTAAGAGACACTTTGATGGGTGTAGCCATGCTTTTTGATGAATTTATTCAGGAGAACCAGCTCTGTTTCATCAGTTCTTAAAATTGTTTTCTTAATTTCCAGTTCATTGATTTCTGTCCTGATAATGATGATTTCTTTCATCTGATACTTTTGGGTGTGGACTGTTCTTGTTTTTTCCATTGTCTTCGGGTGGATGGTTAAGTCACTTACTTAAGCTCCCTCTGACTTGTAAGGTTAGCAGTTTCTTCCCTCTCAGGATCACCTTCAGTGTGTTCCATAAGTTTTGTTTTGCTTTATTTTGATTATCATTTAGTTTTAGAAGTTTATGGTTTTTTTTTTATTCCTTTGAACCCTTTCATTGTTTTAATAGTGAGGTAGTCTCTAGAAGTTGGTGTATTTACTTTTTGTAAAAGAAAAACTTTAATTGCCATTGTCAAAAACACCTGTATGATGTAGAAACAGGTTTTAAAATAACAGTAAAGAATAAATTTTAGAAAGTGGAGTTAACTGGATATAAAATTCTGGCAGCAACTTAATAGACCAGTCCCAGATGGTCAGCTGAGGCCAGCCTCTAATGAGGATGGATGAAAGCCTTGTATATGGGGACTTTTGGATGATATTTTATTGTGCATAAATCAAATTGAAGTTTTTCACAGGTATTGTAAAGTTTCATATAGTAAAAGTTTCTTTCTACAAACACTTCAACTTCATAGCAAGAGTGGTATAAAATACCTCAACCCAGAAGATAGCATCCATGTAAGGTGTCTAACTCCTTGATGCAATAAAGCATATACTTCCAAATGGTTATACTGTCAGTACACCCAAGGCTTCCTCCATGGTAGTTGTTATGGACAGCATGGTCCCCAGCATCCATATCTAGAAATCGGCCACCACCTTTTTGTGTGTCTTCTCTCTGTGCTTTTGTTTCATTCTTAATCAACTCTGCTGTTGCTGCTTTTTAGCAAAACTGTAAAAACAAAATTGTCATTGAACATGGCAGTCTGGCAATCAACATGTTTAAAACCTTCAATATTCTGGGGGTCAAGAAAACTCTTTGTGACATTTAGATTAATGAACAAGGTAGTCACAAACTTTCCTGGCTTGAAGACAACCACAACTTTCCGATCAGGTCATCATAGGATGTCTGACTTAAGTTTGTTTCAAAGCTGACATCAAAAAATTCTTGTTCTGGAGTGATGTGAATAGTCCAATAAGTTCTATCCTATTTCATTCCATTCATTGAATACTCCCAAGAATTGAACTGTGTGTCATCACTGACAGAACCTGGTATCAGGTCATGAATTTGACTCTCACAAGTGACATCCTTAGCAGTAACGCTGTCTTTCATGTAGAACCAGTCCATGACTGCTGGGACAAGTTCACTCATCAGGATTTCCAGGGTTTGATCTGGCTGATTAACTACCTGACTCTGGGAAATCCAAAGTATGCAAATACCAACAGTCAGAGCTCCTTCTTCTCATACAATATGCTGCTCCATTTGGGGCTCCTCGCTAGTGTGACAGCTTATGCTCACAGCAGTTATGGGACCAAGTACTCCCAGTGTGTGTGTAGTGGGGTTGGGGGTGGAGGGTTCACTTGGACTTTGTCCACTTTTACCCCCCTCTTATGGCCTTTGGTGTGTGCCCAGCCCCTTGACTCTGTGTGCCCCCATTCTTGGAGCCTCTGAACAGGAGTGAAAAAAGTTCTGTGCTACAGGTGAGAAATCCCACACTAGAGTGGCAGCTGCCTGCTCACAACAGTTGCAGGACCAGGTTCCCTGTGTGGGAGGAAACTTTCCTAGACTTGAGTGCCCAGTGTTACACCCTACCTGGCCTTTGGTTTGTAATTGGCACTATGACCCTGTGGGCCACAGTGCTGCAGGTAGGCAATTCTACTCTGTGGTAAAGGGTCCCTGCTCACAGCAATTGTGATACTAGATATGCACAGGGGGTTGGGTGGCGGAAGCTCACCTGGATTTGATTGCCCAGCCTTAATTGCTTTCTGCCCTTTGTGTGTAATGAGCCCTGGGACCTTGTGGGATGCAGTACTGGCCCTGCCAGACAGGGCAGAAACTATGCACCATGCTGAAGGACCGGAGTTCTGCTTTAGTGTGGTGGCTCCCTTTCACATTACTTATAGTTCTTTCAAGACCAGATACCTGAGTGCATTGGTCAGTGCGGAGAAGGCATACATGTGCATTTTGACTCCTGTCATCAGTTGGTCTCAGAATTTTGTATATCGTACAGAAGGACACAGGGTTTCCAAATCAGGGGATGGTAGCCAGCCAGCCCCTGTGATGTGGGGTGTCTCAGTCCTCATCTGTAAATAAGATACTATTTATTTGGTCTGAGGGAGGGGGAAGTCTATAGCAGTCTGAGGAGTAAGTGAAGAGAACAGGTTGTGAGGCAGGAGATCCGGGAAGCAGCATCCTCAGGGAAGAGGAGATAAGGAGGGGATCTGAAGGTGGAGCCCATTTCAGAAGGGGGAGTTTTAAGGAGATTTGAAGGGTGAAGGCTTGGCCTGTGAAAAGAATGAGGCAGGATAGAAAGAGTAGGGAAGTTAAGAGAATTTGGGAAAGGAAAGGAGCCCATCACTCTGGAATATACTTACAGATTTTCATCAGTTTTGTCAAGAATTACAATGCAAAGCCAGCTGATCGAGAATTCTAGTGCAAAGCCAGGTGTGGTGGTCATGGTGGTTTGAATGTGAATATGAATTGACTCAGGTGTTTCATTAAGCTTGTCATTTGGGTCTCCAGCTACCTGGATAGAGGAGATGCCACTGGGGGTGGATCCTGGGGTCCAGGCCAAAGGTTTGTTTAGATGTGGATCAGATTCCAGCCCAAAGGTGTAGAGAGTAGCCTGAGTTCTGTGGGATGGATACTTGCTGCTGTTTGGTGTTTGCTGGCTGGTAGTGGTTTCTGTCTGTTTGGATCTGAGAAAAGGGGCCAGCTTCTTTCAGTCTTGACAGATCTTCCCCTGGATCTGTAAGACTGAAATAAATCCCTTCCTCCCATAAACTATCTGGTTTGGATGTTCATCCCAGCATTGTGGAGGACTGTGACAGTGGAACACATCTTTAATCCCAGCTCACTGGAAGCTGAGGTAGGAGGATTGCCTTGAGCTTGAGGCCATCCTGGGGCTACAGACTGAGTTCCAGGTCTGCCTGGGCTAGAGTGAGACTACCTTAAAAAAAAGATAAAATAGTAATGGACCATGTTTAAGTCCTAAGTGTTTATGACATTAATGTATGTATGTTCTTTCTTTTCTTCCAGATTATTGAAGTTTTGAAAATTTCTGGGAATACCTATGACACACTGCCAAAGGAAGGCCCAAGGGAAGATAGCATATTTCTCACAAGCTACCAATGGTGAGTTGTGGGGTGGCTTCTTGATCCAGGGGAGGTAAGCTATAGTCACTATATCTGTAGTATTAGGCAATATCTCCTGCTCTTTATTGTCTTTGCTGCTTGGCTACTGAATCCTGTTCCCAGAGCTCCTTATCCTCAACTTTGATTCAGTTGTATCTGCTTTCTAGTGCATTGCAGCTTCCTTTCTAGACACTCTTGTACCTGTCCCAGTGGCATTCCATCTCCCAGCTACTGAGACACCATCTTTTTCATGTCCTCAGATCTATCTTTGGGGTGGCCACATTTGGCCCTCACACTTGGGAGGCCACTCCCTGGCCTGTCTAGGCTGTGACTATGCCCAAGGACTGCAAGGTTAGGGTCCAAGGAATCTTAGGGCCACTGTCTCAGGTGACACTTGCGTGGCTGTGGTGTGGTGCTGGAGATTGTGTTGTTAAACCTGGTGCCAAGGTTTGAGGGACCCTCGTCATGGTTCCAGTGAATATCAATCAGAGGATGGAGCATCTAGCGGTAGAGACTGGATCCCTAGCCTGGTTCAGCTCAGGAACCAGGTTTCATCAGGCACCTCAATGCCAGCTTTACTGGGTGCCAGGTGTTTCCTGGATCTATGTATGCACCTGGAGATGCATACAAGGGCACATGGTCCCACCAGGTCACAGCCCACCTGGGTAGCTCTGTGTGTGTCTCTGGCTATATCTCTTTGAATCTCTGATGTGTGATGACTGTCTCTGGTGCTTAATTACTGGTGTGTGAGCACCAGTCCCTTTTTCTCTGCTTTCACTGGCCCATCATTCCCTGGTTTCTTTGTGTTTTGCCTCCTTCAGGTCCTGGGGTCCTTAGTGTTCCCAATTCTTGACTGGGTGGCCTAGATCAAGTACTTCCTCTTAAGCTCTGTCACTGAGCCACATTTCCTGTCTTTTCATTTGTTTCAGGCAGAGACTTTCTAGATCAGGCTGACCTGGAACTCACTCTGTAGTTCAGGTGACCCCAAATGGGCAGTGATAGTCCTACCTCAGCAGTAAAGATGTGCAAGGAATTACCTGTGGGTATGATGGAGACCCAGTCTTGAACCTGTACTGTAGCACAGGGTGGTAAGATGAGACATACATCACAGCAGAGGAGATGGTTTCTGAAATAGTTGTAGAGATTTAAAGAAACAGACATGTATGGATGCGAGTCATTTAGATCCACAACCTGACTTGAACTGAAGACACTGTGAAGAGTACAAAATAAAGAATTCCGGAATGGCTATCCCTATGTCTCTGAAAATATGTCACTCCGTCTCTTATCCCCATCTCTCCATCCTGTTTGTTTGGTTTTGTTGTTAGGTTCTGCACATAAAGTTTCAGTCTCTATCCCAGACTGGCCTCAACCTTGTGGCATTCTTCCTGCCTCAGCTTCCGAAGCACTGGAGTTTGTAGATAGAAGCCAGCAACTCCAGCTATCTGTCCTTTTATTCTCCCCTTTTCTCTCTGTGTCTTTAGTGTTGCCTTTCTAACACTCCGAACGTGGGTGTGAATGCCTGTTCTGGGAGGGGATTTGGCCACCTCATATCAGTGTGTTTGATTAAGTCTTAAGGATGAGTAATTCCAGGAAGAGCTGTGTTCAGACAACTTCTTCCCTCCTTCCATCTCTCTTTGGGTGATCCTCTCATTTTCTTGTTACGGTGAAACCACAGGAGGGGCATAGACCTGTATTCATATCTTACTCTGAAGCAGTGATATATAGAACTGAAATCCAGGGTACTGAGGAGAAAAGGACTAAATATCCCTGACCAGCCTGGGGAGACATCATCTCAGAAAAACACACACACATAAAAGGAGCAGGTAGAGTTAAGTGGTACAGAGCTTGCTACCATCATAGCGCCCGAGTTCAACTCCCAAGCACTTTCTCTCTGTGGAACCGCAGAAAAGCCAATCCCTTCTCTTAGGAGTCTCTTCTCCTGGTAAATGAGTTGCTATAACCCTCAGCCTGCCAATGTGGTGGGTTTTCCACAAGACACAAGTAAAGAATTGTCTTGGTAAGGCTGGAGCTGCTTTAGAGTCCCTACCTTTCCTCCCACACTGATTGCTACTCAGGAAAACTGGGCAGTCTTCTTACTCTTACTGATCTGAAGAAGTCATTATCTGAACTAGGCCCAAAGTGGCTTGAAGAGGCTAAGAGGGATGCTGCTGTTAATCCTTTGTCTCGGAAGATGGGTGAGGTAGTATTGTGTTTCAGGGAGGAGGCTCTCTGGTAGAACGCAATCCTGAGGGGTATTGGGTAAGAAGACATGGGATAAGGAATGTGATCAGGGTCTTAGGGAGGAGATGTTGGTCCGAGAGATGAGATGACCACCCTCAAGATAAAGTGAGAGTCTGGAAGATGTGTTACATTCTGCAGAAGCCTGAGGAGTAGGCAGAGAAAAGTGGCAATGATGGAGGAGAGAGAGAATTGAGGGCTGGAGTATGGAGGTGACAGTTTGTGAAAGGAGGTGATTGCTTCAGGCTGGAAGTGAGGATCTGAGTGAAGAGGTGAAGATTTGAGGGAGGGGCCACAGTCTGCAGTCACATGAGAACTGTTAGGATTCAGAAACAAAAGTTCTGCGACTTACCTGCTTTCTTTTAAATTTTTTTTTCTTTTTCCTGTTTTGGATTTTTGAGGTAGGGTCTTGCTCTATCCAAGGTGTACTCTCAGGCCAGCCTCAAACTCTGGAAATCCTAATACTTCTGCCTCCCAAGGCTGAAATTAAAGGTGTGCTTCACTATGCCCAGCAAGGACATACTTTCTTTAGAGTAGGGAAATTGTTTAGTAAAGGCTCAGTGCCAGGCAGTTCAGGCGGGGATGGAGCTGTTTTTAGATTTCTAGATCCAGTGACAACAGCTGTTGAGCAGGTCCATCCAGAGCCAGTGTCATTAGCCCAGGTGTATTGTGTGCATGGTGGTGTGGTGGAGATGGTGGTGGAGGGAGGGTGTTCTAAACCTGAAAGAGATGGGTAGAAGGGAGAGAAAGTGGATCAGAGAGAGGAGAAGAGGGTGGGTTTCCTGTACCTGAAGCAGCAGAGCTTAGAAAGTGGAGGCATCTGGGAGGCTTTATATCCTCCCTTTTTATGGGGTGGGGGAGCTGTCCTATGTGAAGGAGTGGGCTGGTGTTTGGAGGTGCCAGGCTAGCAAGAACCCTGCCTTTTTAAAGCCCTGATTATGCCTTGAAGGGGGACAGGAAAAGACCTTAATAAGAACTGCGTGGCTACAAGTGTTACAGCTCTTTTAGAATTTGTCTAGCAGGCTCTCTGGCTCTCGCCGGAAAGCCCTTAAGAAAAAAAAAAAAAAAAAAAAAAAAAAAAGAACTGCGTGGCTACAAGTGGTTTGTGAGGCAGGAGAAAATTGATGGAAAATATTTTAAGGGAAAGTACATTTGGAAAAGATCTAAGGGTGGAGGCCAGTTATTGAAGGAACAGACCCAAGGGAAGTTAAGGAAAGGCCCCCTTTTACAGAAGCAAGCAGAGAGAGACCTAGCAGCTCCAGAAGCCAGGAAGCACACTCCAAAACTAACAAAAGGAACTCCAGGCTTGAGCTTGGACTAGCTTGACATATGTAAAGCTAGAATTTCAGACCCAGCCTCCTGAGTGCTGGGATTAAAGGTATGCACCACCATGTATGGCATCTGTGTGTTTTTTTTTTTTATTTATAAGATTTTATTAAAACTGCTGCAAATGATCTCCAGTTGCATGCACTACTTTGTGCATCTGGTTTTATGTGGGTACTGGGGAATCACACCCAGATCCTTAGGCCCTGCAGGTAGGTGCTGTAACTGCTGAGCCATCTCTCCAGACCCAGCCACCTCTCCAGCACAAATGTGTAGCCCAGGCTGGCCTCAAACTCCTGATCCTCCTGCCTCTGCCTCTTCAGCAATATCCTACCAGAGTGTGCCAACACTACCTGCTGTCAGCATTTTTGACATAGCTTTTCAGACAGGTATGTTGAGACTTCAGGAATCCTGCTCCTTTTTGTTTGTTTGATTTTTTAAAAATATTTTATTTATTCATTTTCAAGCCGAGAGAGAGAGAGAGAGAGAGAGAGAGAGAGAGAGAGAGAGAGAGAGAGAGAGAGAGAGAGAGAACACCAGGGCCACCACCTTGAGGGTCTGGCTTATGTGAGTCTTGGGGAATTGAACCCGGGGCCTTAGGCACTGGAGGCAAGTGCCTTAACCACGGAGCCATCTCTCCAGCCCTGTTTGATTTTTTTAAAGTAGGGTCTTGCTCTAGTCCAGGCTCACCTGGAATTCACTATGTAGTCTCAGGGTAGTCTCTCGAATTCACAGTGATCCTCTTACCTCTGCCTACCAATTGGTGCTATTAAAGGCATGTGTCAACATGCCTAGCTAGGAAGTATCCTCTTTAATGAATTCAATATCTGGTGAAATTTTAAATTACGCTATCAGATAGCACCTATATGGATTGTGGATAAGTGTTGTTTATAGACGGGAATTTTTTTTCACCGTCTTCTGCATTATAGCTTGGGATTTTAGAACAACTAAATGGTTATTTGTTTCTCTGAGTTCCAGGCGAATTTGCCTAGACCTAGATCCCTTTGTTCCGAAAGGTTAGGGGTTTAGCCTATATTCCATTAAACTATGTTAAAGCTGAGACTCTCAGTGTATGGGCATACTCTGTAGACCTGCTGTTTCAGTATGGTGACAGTGGGCAGCAGATTTTGTTTATATTGTAACTCCTTAGAAAACTTTAATCACATTTTCTTGAATTCGTACATTAACTAAGGTAAGATATTTGTATTTTTTTTTTTTATCCGATGATACAAATTAAGTGAGACCTCTAAGACACGGGTAATATTCACTGAGTAGATTTTACTCCCACTTTTTGTTCCCACTGCTGGGCATTTGGGTTGAACAGAAGTGTGTAATTGCAGGCTTCAGTATCATTTGAGGACATAGCTGTGGACTTCAGCTGTCAGGAGTGGCAGTTGCTGGATGGCGCTCAGAGGAACTTGTACCGGGATGTGATGCTGGAGAACTACAGCAGCCTGGTGTTCCTGGGTGAGTCAAACTCCCTTCCGCTCTCCTAGCACTTACTTTCATTTCAGTCGGCAAGTGTAGGAATCATTGCTATGTTTTCACAGTCATTCTGGGTTAAGCATTTTAACTGACACATAGCAATGGCAAATGTTTATGGAGATCAACATGGCTTTGCAGTGCAGTTATGTAATGTAATTATCATGAAGGTGCTTTGTAACTCAGCTGCGGCATGTTCTGCTGTGAGCATTTACAATCTCTCTATTACTCAGCTGAAATACTCGATTAATTGCTGTCTAGCATACATGTGCTTCTGTAGCACATAATTTATTCATCATGTCCACACACCTCCCAGTAAACACTGCCCTCTCTCCATCTCACTGCTTCCTGAATCTCTCCTAGTCTGTAACCACTGTTTGGTTGTCTAATTCCTTCTGACTTGCCAGCTTAATTATAATATACGTGATATTTATTTTTGTTTATTTGTGAGATATTTCACTTCCGTCTTGGACTTTATGGAGGCGGCAGTGAAGAATATGTATTGACTACAATATGGAGGGAGTAGATATTCCAAAGAAAAATTCCATCAGTTATAGCTTGGCAAAAAATGCAAGATTAAAGGGATTCTTTGAAAGCAAAATGGCTGTCAAGTATATCCCAGAACATCTCAACCCTAGACAGTTTTTACCTTTTTTTTATGATACTAAAATTATTATTCTTATTATTATTATCAAGTGTTTTAGTTGGAAGCTTCCATAATTGTAGACAATAAACCATCAAAATTCCCTCCCTACCCCCAGTTTCCCCGATTCGAATCCACCCTCTATCATATCCCTTTCACCCTCAGTTTATTTTGTTTTGATTTCATCTTATTTTCCAACCATTTTGAAGGTCATTGCCCCCCCCCCAGTAATCTTTCATTTACTTACATGTTTACAATCCCCTATGTGATAGTTAAGTTTTGTTGTCAACTTGACCTGTTTAGTAATTGGGTGGGGTGTGAGGTTGTTTCCAGGAAGACAGCACTCTTAGTAGGGGGCAGGATATAAGGAGGCTCAGGGAAGCTAGAAACAGTCATCCCTTCTTGGGAGGGCAGTACAGGAAAGAAATTCCAGAGATTCTAGGAGTCAACAAGTCTTAGAAACAGCTGCAAGCCCCCACCACCTTAAGGCTATATAAAGGGGAAGGAAATTGCTTGCTTCCACGTCTGCTGTTTGCTGGTGTGCCTGTGCACGCACACTGTTGGTGAGGAATTCTCTCTCTACTTACACCTATGGAAAGGGACCAACCTCTTTTGCTACTATGGATTTTCCCCTGAATCTGTAGTTTCAGTAAATCCTTTCTTTCCATAACTGTACCTGGTTTGGAAGTTCATCCCAGCAGTGTGTGAGCTGATAAGCTCCCCTTATGTCTTCCTTCTTTTTTTCCTTTATTGCCCTTTTTCTAGCTCATTGGCCTGTACTACTGACTTTTACTCCAACTCACATAAAAATCTATATATTTGTAGCTAGGATGCACATATGAGTGAGAGCATGCAGCTTCTTGCTTCCTGGGCCTGATTACCTCACTTAGTATAAACTTTTCCAGATACATCTAAAGTTTTTCTAGTAACAATCTATGGATACTAGCTGTGTCATTATGTGTGGAAAAACTTTTGGCATTTGGCTTTGTGTACCTGAGTCACTTAGTATGATCCTTTTCAGATACATCCATTTCCCTTTATGTGGGACAGTGCTAAGGGGGCATGGAGAATTTAGTACACTAAATTTGTACTTTGCTATCCATTTTTTTCTTCTTGAAGACAACTGGCCTCTTTCTTAATAGTGTTACCTGTATGTTTAAAAGTCTTCTTAAAATTATCTTCCTAGATTATTTTAATTATAATATTTAGTTATTCACGTAAACATGTGTGTGTGTGTGTGTGTGTGTGTGTGTGTGTGTGTTTGCATCAGTACCTCTTGCCACTGGAAGCAAATAACAGATGCATACACCACTGTTTTCATCCAGCCTTTTGTGGGGGGTTGGTGAATTGAATTGAGGCCAGGAGGCTCTGCAAGCAGGTGCCTTTAACTGCTGATCCATTTGCCCAATACGTTCCGAGTTTATTTTTAAGTAACCAGATTGTAATGTTTATTGTTCATTACATTAACTGAGCTCTTAGCTTACAGTGTGTGTGTGTGTGTGTGTGTGTGTGTGTGTGTGTGTGTGTGTGTG